>VXBI01002031.1:1092280-1122641 GCA_013397375.1 Toxostoma redivivum | reverse complement strand
GACGGGAACGGAGCGGCAGCTGGGGCGGGCGGAGGGAGAGCTGCCATGGCACAGGGGGAAGCCAGGCGGGAGGAGGGCCAGGCGCTGTGGGGCGTGTCGCTCCCCTGAGGCGAGACGGCGGCGGCGGGCAAAGGCCGCCAGCGAGGGGCTCTCCCTGACTGTCCCTCAGTGACTGTACTGCAGCGAGACTCCCGGTCCCTCAAAGAAGATCGCTCAAAGATGGTCCCTCAGGGAGAGTCCTTGAGTGACTGTCCCCCAAAGAGCGTCCCTCGGCAAGGGTCTCACAGTGACTGTCCCCCAGCGAGGGTCCCACAAGGGTGGGCTGTGCTCTGGCTCCCCACTGCGGGGGACGGGGCAGGCGGGGCAGTGTCACGGTGCCTGTCCCCGGAGCTGTGTCACAGACCGCCCCCTCCAGCCACGGGCTCGTAGGAGATGCTGAAGCGCAGATGTTTTGGGAAGCGAAATGATCAAACCGCGGAGAGGCGGGGAACATGCTCTGCAGGGACAGCTTAGTCGCTGTACAACTCGTTCATGTATTACAAGTTTTTTCCGCCTGCAAGAAGCCCAAAGCTCTTCAGTTTACATCTTTGTGAAGACAGCGCTTCAACTGGGATTACGGCGCAATCCAATTTGCCGTTTCCTTTCATCCCACACAGTTGCATATTTTGATGCGAGTACAAAAGAATAGCGCATGGAAAGGGGGCAGTACCAGGCACCCCTTAGCACCGGCCAGCGCTGCCCGCGGCCGTCGAGATCCCTGTTCCCTAAAGCCGTTCCAGGAGGATTATGGCACAGCCACAGAGCCTGCCTCGCTGCTGATCAGCTGAGAGAGGCCTTTGGTGCTCTTTAATCCTTGACTTCGCACCTTTGATGTGCTCAGGTTTCCCCTGGGCTGGCCAGGCTTGCTGGTGGAGAGACCCTGGAGCATCACTGCAAAGCTGCTTCACCTCTTAACTCACACTTAAACCACTACATCAGTTGCGGTATCTGCAACAATATCTACAATATCTTTGGATCCGAGTGATCTTTAAGGCTTCTTCCAACCCAAACCATCAGGGTTTTGGAAACCCTGGTTGTTAGAAAAGCAAAATTTTTACAAAGAATACTAACACCTAGTAATTTATTTAGCAAATATAAAGTCTGCTTAAAAGCCACAAAAATATGGCAGAATTAAACAAGATTTCTGAATCCACCAGCTTTTGGAGCTGATTGTGAAAGATATGGACGTATGAGGGAATTGCCTAGACATTCCTGTCTGCTTCACCCTCTTGGACTTCAGGATCTGATTTAAAAAAAAAATCTCTCTTCAAATACCAATCAGTGAAATGTACTATGTCATAATCCCTTTTGAATTTACTGAGAAAATGTAATGTCTAACATCAGAACTGGACTGATCACTGTATGTGAGGAAAGCAACATATGTAGGCAGATATTCCAGATTTTATTAGACCTGATGTCACAGAAGCTTAGGATTCAGTGGCATTGTTTAGTTTGTTGGGGGTTTTTTTCAGGTTCTGCTGCAGAAATGTTCCATTTCAGGTTACAAATTCTGTATTGTGCTGTAATGATAGTGTTGCTATAGAGCTACAATAATCAGGCAAGGGAAGACAAAGTTTGTAGGTAGAAAATTGTCTAAAAAAAGGTGTTAGCTCTGCCTACAACTTCTACTGTGGACTGTGAAAAGCAGTTCTGAAGACACTGCGCAACTAAAACCTGAGTTATAGACCTTTGCAAGTGGTAATAGAGTGCACTAACAGCACAGGAGGAATCTTGCTTTGATTAACAGAGTCTGAATTTTCAAGAACTGCTGAGGCTCTGGGGAAGCCCACAAACTTCCCCAATACACAGTCCCTGAAGATATACAATTTAACTATGAACTGTGCCCGGGAGAGTACAATTTAACTGTGAACAAAGACGGTGCATTTTCTTCTCTGATGAGATTATACTGTGCTTTTTAAAGAAAAAAATCACTTTGGTAGTCATGTTTAATATTAAGTTGTATCAGTTCAGACTGTTAGCTAATCTGCCGTTGGAGGTATCACTCTTGTATAATAGATACCCTATTATAGGTTGTGTTTTAAGCACAAAAAGTTGATAGATTTTGGCAGATACCACATCCTGCAGGACAAGTCACAGTGGGGACAGTGCACAAAACACTTCAGCTCCTGAGGGACTTGAATTGTTCCTCTGGCATAAGAGGGCTATAAGCCCTGACACCTTACTCATCCTTAGAAGCCCAATGTGGACACAAGAGATTCCTGGTTCTATTTATGCCTGAAAAAGCCACCTCCCACAAAAGTTGCACAGACCTGGGATGTAGATGCTGTTCTGCCTTCAATTAAATTAAGATTAAATGATGAGTCCACCTTCCACATATGCAGTCCAGATCCCTTTATTACAAGCAGAAAAAAAAAAATTAAAATAAACCCTTAAGGGAACTCTGCAAAAAAATGCAAGATAGGGTAGAATCTGCTCTTTCTCAAAGGGGCTCCTATCCCTACCTTCTCTCTTCCCAGGAAAACATCATTATTCTGTGGCCAGTTGCAGAAACGTCTGATACTTCAATGCCTTACACCACGCATACTGAAGTGAGGATGCTTGTTTAGCACTTACCAAGTGTATATATAGATTATCCAAGCTATTAGCTTCCTCCATAGAGTGCCTCAGCATAAACAATTGCTCAGACTGAGGCGAGAGCAGCTGGGCACTAACTGAACAGAAACAGGGAGCGTGCGTGGGGGGAGGTTAAGCATGTAAGATATGCAGCCATCTGCAGCGCTCGCCAGGATTGCCGACGCACAGCCGTGCTAACAGGCAAGACAAAATCTCTTTTAAAAGACACTGAAATACAGAAATTAAACCACTGCATCTGTGGCAGGGTATGAGCTAAGTGCCATCACCCTGTGTGCCAGAAATCTGAGAATGCAGGGGAGGAGTTGAAGAAACAAAGAAATAAATCATGCAGAAGTAAGTGCAGTAGACGAGAGCATTTCTCTGAACTCCAAATCCCAGCTCCAGCAGCTGAGATGACGTTGTACAAGTTCCAGCTAAAAAGAAGCCCTTAGATGAGCAGGCTAAAGTAGCATTTTGTATTTTCCTTTAAGATTTCTGTCTCTATGTGGAGGACTGATGCCTCACTGCTTTCGCCTCAACACTGGTGCTGGAAGGAAAGACAGAGGATGGTATTTTTCCAAAGGACAAGACGAGCATGAGGCTGGGGAATTATGCTGGAGCAGAACCTGCATTCTCAGACATGTTTCATAAATGCAGGGTGAGAAAGGCATTTCTTGGGTTGCTGTGGCCTATCCCAGTGCAATTTTCTACAAGAAATGAGAAGATTAGAACAAGGCTCCCATGGGATATGTGGATAGTTTAAAAGGGTGAGATGGTGATCCCAAGAAAAGACCAGCATTTCACAGTATTTCTCTGAGATTTTAACACACAGATGTCTAATATAAATGTTTTATTTAAAGTAAAAAGTGTGCACAAATAAAGGGAATGATTACACAACAACGCTCAAGACCATATTCCATACGAAACAGGAAAATAGTAGTGACAATATTAACTAGCAGAGCACCCATAGGAATCCAACTCGTGTACAAAAAGGAGGTTACTCCACATAAATACATCATGCTTCTGATGCAGACACGTTCTCCAAAAAACAAAACCTACTGCACTGGACTGTTTACACCCAATGTCCCTTCTGAATATTTATGACAGTTGCTGTATACTTAACAATGAAAAATAACAGTTAATATCATGGCACTTTGGAGAAAATTAAAAGTTAAAAAATGGATTTACAGTAATTTTAGATATTTGTCACTTTGCAACATTCTTAATGGTTAGATATGTAAATAAAAAAAAAGTATTTTTTCTGTGACATTATAAAAACAAAAATTAACTTTTGTTTTACTCTTCTGTGATGAATGGCAGAAATGTCCTTCCTTACATAAAGCCATTTCCCTCAGTACCTCATAGGAAATTATGCCACTGTAGAGACAAGGCTTTTCTTGTTTGCTTTAAATGATTCCCAGGTTTAATATCAGTTATGCCCTGATGTCTAAACTGATCATGTGGGTGCAGGAGTTGGAGGCTAAACAAACACCATTTTAAAACTGCATGTAAAGCAGTTCACTTGACCCCATTAGCTGCTCTTCAAAGGAATGTTCACTCTGATATTTTACATTTGAAAAGATGCAACTTGAATTTAAGGAAACCTGATTTTCAACAGTGAAAAGCTCAACGCTTACCTGAAACTGAAGCCCCTCATATCACTTCCCAGTTTTGGAAACTCAGCCCAATACTAGAGAGCTTCCTATTCACATTGCAAAGAAAAACATGAACTAAATCTCATACCACGACACCAGTGTGGATTTGTGCAATCTCTCTGCTTGCAGCTGACATGGAAGTGAACAGACATACAGCAGAAAACTTGTGCTATGAAATTAGTGTTGCCATACAAGGATTTTTCACAGAAAGACACTGGCCAAGCAGAAGTCTACTAAAAGCTTCAGTAATGTTTGCCACCTTGTGCTTACAGATCCTCAGATCTGCTTTCAGTGACGCTTAGCTTCTTTTATGGCTCTTACATAACACAGATTCCTTTTCCTTGGTGTCTCTTAATCCCTTTTCCCCAAAATAATAATAATAAAAAAGTGGTACATTTGGCATTTCTTCAGCCCAATATATTTATAACTATTGCTTTAGCATTAAAAATAAGGATTATCTGTGCTGTATATTACACTGCTTACTAACATGAAATGTAAGAAACACACCTCAGTTCTAGTTCGATCCATTCTTTCAATTGCTTTCCTTGAGCCTGCTACCAACATTTCAGGTTTGATTGTGAGTACAGATCACCATCTCTAAGGGCAGAAGTTAAGGGAGTCACTGTAGACAGCACCTATTTTTTTCTAGATATGCTTTTTCCACTGGCAAAGTGGAACTCATTCCCAGCAGTGTGGCAGTAAGATAGAAAAGGAACCAATGCCCTTTTCCAGGCTGTGGCTGTACCGTGTGCAGTTCTGATGCAGTTAAGACAGCAAGAACAAAAGCAATAAATAGTATGAGGTTCAGTATTAGCTGCCCATTACTGCTGAATTATGCTAAAAAGATTTTAACTTCTCTAAGAGTTAACTGAATTCTTTCATTAAACTGACACTTGATGCCGTGTCCAGCCCTTGCTGAAAGGGCCAGGCTAGAAAGGCACTCTTTGTATCAGTGTACAATTCCTAGTGTGAGTGTTGGAGCAAAGCCTACCAATTCTGATATGGAGTTCATAGCCTCCTTCAGGGTAGGATCAATACTACCCATGAAAGCAGCCAGTCTTGACCTATTCAGTGTAAATATCTGCTCTTCTTGCTGTCATTTCAGTCTGAAGGGCATGAACAAAGCTCTGATTTCTATGTCTAGAACAGGGAAATCAGATGTTCATAGAGAAGAAATTTGGAACTACAGAAGTGATAAGTTCTCACTCATCTTGCTGAAAAATCTGAAATCCTTGAAGGATAGTTTATTACATGACCTGATGCAATTTGTATTCACTAATCACTGAAAACCTTTCCTTGCTCAGAACAATGTACTGGCAAACTATACAGCCAGACCCTATGTTCAGTCAGGAGCCCCAGAGACCAACTCCTGTATTAAAACTCAAATTTGGCAAAACTGTTAGAAAGTTCTAACACTTTAAATCTGGCAGTTGAAGGTTCAACATAACAACTGTCCTGGACAATAATCAATACAAAAAGAAAATTCACACTAAGTGGCAAGGGCAGGATGTTGAGTTACTCATTTTATGCAAGTGCATCCAAATGGAGAGATGTTTATCCATGCAGAAACAAACGGAGTAACAATTGGCACAGTTAGAAATGGAGAATTCAGACACATTCCTCAGCTGACATCAAAAGAGGATTTATGTATTCAAAGCCTTCAAATTCAGACTGGTCAATCTTCTTCACAATATCACTATTAGGATTAAAAAACAGTCATTAGTTGAGCAAAATTAAAAAGATAACATTAATTGATAGTTTGACTTAAAATTTAAGCCTGTTCAGTGGACTATAATTGAGAAAATTTCTCTTCCCTCTTTTGTCCCTCTCTACCTTTACAGTTACCCCTGGGTTTTTTTAACCCAAATAATGGTACCAAAACACAAAACCCCTCAAAAGCAGTGACTGGGCTTCACTCACTCTCCCACAAAGCAGTCTGCAAGGTTTGCAGTTTCAAAACTTGCCCTAAACAGTCAGTTTTGTAAGGACCTGAAAACACTAGGATGTGATAGATACTGCACCTGCACCAGCAACTTTTTTAAACTTTATTTGTACAGTCTGCATTTAGAAAGAGATGAAGAAGGAGGCTGGATTTCAGACTTGATCAAGGTGCACAAGTAACATTTAATATACACTGTTTATGTTTACATACTATGTGAAAGTTATATAAAACCCTATAAAAAGTCCTAAAGTGTGAACAGCAGTGGCTTAATCAAACCAGATAGAAAGGTCCTTTCCTCCTCATACCAAATCAGGGCCTCTCAAGAGTAAGTAGCCACAAATTCACTACCAAAATCAAGCACATTATCATGCATTTAATAAAGGCTTTTCAGCCAGGATAATCTCACCTGACTACTAACAATATAAAATACCCAAACAAGTAAAAAAAAGCATCTTCTCTTCTCTGAACTTCTTAAATTCTACATTACTTACTCATCATCTGGAGTGAGCTGCACAGGTTCATTGGTGAACTGGGAATCAAAGTTATCCAGACCAAATTCTCCAGATATATTTGGTTTAAATGGAGGCACCACTTGCTTTTGCTCCATCTAAGAATAAATGCACTTAAGTCACTCTGAGAATGAGTTACAACCTATTGAATTATTTTTAAACAAGGCTGGAAATTACTATAAAGTTTATTTTTTATACTTCTACAATCATTTTAATAATCTACTGTACTTACTGTGTGTAAAAGGGAATAAAGACTGTATATTGTAAGTCTGGTACAACATAAATTAAGAGCTTAATGTTTTTGAGCTTAAGGTCCTCTCTTAGGCACAAAACAACTTTGTCACTGAATGCAAAGAACCTCAGCCAAGGCAGGGGGCATTCACATACCAGATCCCAATCAACATTGCGGAAGAAGGGATGTCCCTGGATATCTGCAAACCCTGTCTGAGGATGGCAGCCCAAGCGTTCCTTTGGATCCTGTGCAAGGAAGAGAATATTTCTAAATGGATGCCACAGCCTATACATGAATAAAATGCCAATGTTACAAATCCCATGAGAAACCAAACACCAGAGTTACAAGGAACACTGAAGAACTTAATTGGCAATATTTATTTTGGAAACAGCTCCCATTTACCCTCTGAAATAGGGAGAAATATATGGAAGCCCTTAACTGAATTTTATATAAATTACTATGCTGCTTTTCTTCACTGTTTAAGTGTACCATAGATTTCAGAGCAGGCTCTGTTAGATAACTAATGAATTTGATTCTCTCCCTCCACCCTCCCTTGCTCTTCCCTGAACAGATTATGCCAGGGAATCACACTGGGGCAAAAACAGCAGTTCCTGGTAATTACTGTGGAAAGAAGCTTATTTTAACAAGACAATTCCTTCTCCAGGTACAAACATGCACACACTACCAGGGAGCTTAACAGTGTGCAGTGAATGGTGTGACTTAGAATAATTTAACCAAATCGAGTTTCTCCTGTATCTCTTTCTTCCCACTCATGTAACACTCACTAAAAGCCAGCAAGTTCTTGGAATCATCCACTACCACACATACACCTTCTGACTCTCAGGCTAGAGAGCCCCCAGCCAGCAGTGAGCACATCCTGCCTCTGCAGCTCCCTCCAGGAAGTCATCAGAAGCTGTACAAGTGATTTGCTAAGAGGCTTCTCTCAGAACCAAACTAAATCTGGTAGGTTTGTTCAATTCTCCAGGTTAAAGAAATCGCTTGGAGCATTTCTAAGCCTTTCACTTTGGAATTTATTCATAATCCCAGCCTGGGAACCAGGAGCTTCAGATTTCAAGAGAAGTATCTAGAATAGGGCCTCTAGCCCCATTGAAATTCTGCTGTAGGCTCTCACCTTTTCTACCCTGTTTCTTTGTATGGCAGATAAAGTACATCAACTCTTACCTTGTTAAGGAAACTCTTTAGAACACCTGCAGCTTTCACAGAGAGGGATCGGGGAATTCGGATCTGTTTCTCCAAAATTACTGCAAGAAAACAAAGTTCCTATCAGCCTTTGCATCTTTGAAGTTAGTTTAAGGGTTAAGTAGAAGCAAAGCACTGAAGTGTAGGAACACTCATGGTACTTACCTTGGAAGAGATAATCCTCTGTGTTCTGATCAGGGTTGTCAGAACTCCCAACGATGTCGAATGGTGACCGGCCCGCCATCATCTCAAACATCAGCACACCAAGGGCCCACCAGTCCACGCTGAAACCTAGAATTCAAGAGAGAAAACACCACTGGAGATACTTCACAACAAAAATACCAACACCTCTGGGGCTAAAAGCAGATAGAGAAGAAAGAATTCAAAAACTTAAGTATTGCCAGTCTTTCCAATTAGCTAAATAAAGGAGAGATAATGACTGTAGCAGACATCACGTGGATCATTATGTAGATACCAGGAAGAGATGCTGTACAGAAGAAATGCAAAGAGGTTAAAGGTTGGTGTTAAGCCCTTAACAAAGGTTTAGATAATATTTAAGCCTAGTCATTACTAACCAACAGTGCATAATCCAGGGTGGGAGATAAGGCAAGGAGGAACTGTGTGAGTCTTAATAGTAAAAAGTCAGTCATTCATGGAGCAAAGTATATCTCCCCTACTATCCACTGCTAGAGGAAATCCCAGTAGCCAGGCTGGGACTGATACAGTCTGGCTGGCCTAGAAAGCTTGTGAGTATCTGAAGCCAGTATGAAAGAGACATTTGCTTGAAGTAAGATGGTAGATTAAAAAAAAAAAATATGTAAAGGGACATCTTCTATCTAGGCCTTTTGCAATGAATTTGTATCCAATCTATCATTGTTGCCAAATGTAAAGCTCCAAAGCAAAACACAATTCCAGCTGGTAAGTATATCATTAGTAGTATCTAAAATAGTTATAAACAATAATAAATTTGGAAGACTCAAACTGTTCTTCAAGACTGTTCAAAAGAATTTAAAATGTACAATGAAGAAGATCTCATTTACTTTGTGTGATGTTTTTTACTCTTCCTTTGAAGGCTTTATTTAGTTTTTCAGACAGGATAATGAATTAAGACTGATCACATGTCTAATGAAGGTTTTTCCTTTCTAGTGCTTAAACAGCTCCAATAAGAAGAGACAAGGTGAAAGTTATAAAGTAGCAACAAGAAATTCCATTTACCATAATCCTCTCCCCGGAGAATTTCTGGTGCAATATAGTTTGGAGTCCCGCAGAAGGTGCTGGTTGTGTCACCGGGCCTCAGACCCTCCTTTAGGAAAAGATGGGAAGAAAATACTTTACAGTTAACTGAAGATCCCACACTCCTCTGCTAAGAGCTTCACTTTGAATTAATTAAGTCTTGAATAACCAGCATTATGGCAATTCCATGAAAAAGTCAAAGCCATGCTCCAGTGTCTTTGTAGTGACAAAAGTTTCCCAGAGGAAATGGGCAGCGCCACAGAATCCAAACAGGAGCAAGTGACTGATAATTTCAACCTCTTTTGAAATCACCTTATCCTGACTGTTTCAGCCAACCCCTCCCAGACGAGTTGATCCAGCAGCTTTATGAAAATATAAACAGTACATGTAAGTGTAGTCTGTGCACTCAGGCATTTGCCTTTTCTCCACATGTCGAAGTGAAATGAATATACAGCCTCTGTGCGCTGTGTACAAAGAGAGACCTTGAAATTCCACTTTTTAAAGTCTGCATCTTTTAATTTATAACAATTTCTTAATTGTTGATTTTCCTGGTTAGCAAGAAACTAGATCTTACCTTGCACATGCCATAATCTGTGAGTTTAATATGCCCTTCAGAATCTAGGAGCACATTATCCAGTTTTAAATCCCTGTAGATTATCCCTCGCTCATGTAAATAGTTCAATGCTAGACTGATTTCAGCAGAATAAAACCTAGTGTAGAAAGAAATACTGATTACTCAAGTAATCAAAACCCAAAGCACAATAACACAATCTCGGTAGTATGATATTTTCTATATATAATCCCAAGTATTCTATTATTTTTCCACAAAGAAGTGGCAAATTGTTTATAATCATACAAATGTTTCTATGCGCTTCAAAAATTGTTTTTAGTTAACAGCAATGTCTCCTGCAATCATCCCTTTTATCTCACCATCTGAGATTAAGCATATGCACCAAAAACTCAGCATTTGCCTGGACAGCTGGTAGTGGTGGTTGTACAAGAAACACATTGATATCATTAGACATTAAAAAAAAATACCATAAAACTGTTTTTCTAGAAAAAAATAGCAGACTGAAGTCATACAGAGTAATGCCAAGGCAAACAATATCTAAATGCTTCCTATTACAGCTCCTCCTTGAAACAAAAACACGGTGGCTTGCAGCATAAAAAGGAGGATGCAGTTTCGCGTTTCTTAAATCCTTAACATCTGGAGAGGATTTGCTGGCTCATCCCTCAATCTCTGCACTGCTGTACTGTGTCAGAAAACCACTGTTTTGATGCAAGAAATCTGGAATGACACACACCTGGCATGTTCCTCTGGCAGCTTCCTCTGCCTCTGCATATGGAACATCAGATCTCCTCCATTGACATATTCTATAACAAAGAATAACCTGGAACACACAGGATTGTTACAAATGATTGTGTGCATGGCTGAAAAAGGTGTGAGATGTTACAGGTCTATTATAGAACAATGCCCACTCCACTCCTCCCATCTCTGGCACCATAGCTGGTTTTACCATTTCCCTCTCCTCTGAATAAATTCCCAAAGTTAGAAATCAAGTATACAAACTTTCTCTAGAGAATTCCTTCATTGCTAAAGGAATGTAAGCAATCCTTCCCATATTCCTCATCCATTACAGGTACTGCTTGTCATTACTACACATGTGACTCTATAGAGCCACATCAGTTTCTATGCACAAACCATAAAAACAAATTTAAAATCTAGTTTTCTGATCCCTTTAGACTCCTTTGTTTATGGTTAATACTATAAGTGTATTACAAATACAAATTCTTCTCACGTCCCTCTATTGGCTTGTCACCTTCTCGAAACAGCAGAAACACTGTTTAAATATACAGTAACTGGATTTTATATGTACTTAAAGGTATTACTGTAAAGAATAGAAAAATAATGATTTTCAAATCTATTACTCAGTTTTCCTTTTGGAAACTCAAATTCTATTTTCTGAGTCTTGCTCACAGATTCATCTTCAAGAATCCAGGCAAGTTTGAGACAATTATTCCTCGGTTTTCATACTTCTGATTTTCATCTCCCCAAGCCTTTCTTTCCTTCCATTCTACATTTTCTTCTATCACATATCCTCTATCCTAAGTTTTCCTACTAGCTGCACTTCTCTTCCTGTCCAGAATCCTTCCCACCACATCTACTGGTACTTTACATTCTTCTTCATACTCCCATCTGAAAACCTCAGATGTATGTGGCAGTTACTACTTAACACTTCATACTTTAAATTTAGGCTTTTGAGGTGCCTGATAGGATGAAATGTTTTAATAAGACTATTTTATTACTAATTTATGACTTTTACCTGCTTTCTGTCTGGAAGCAAGAGTGCAGTCCGACCAGAAAGGGATGATTTGAGGCCTGTTCAAAGACGTGTTTCTCTGTCTGAACCCAATCAATATCCTGTTTTTTTTTGAAGAAAAGTGACATTCAGAAAAGACTGTTGCACTTCTTAGGTCAAGTATTAATGACAATTAGCAGAAAGACATTCAAGGGCTTCGCTGTCCTTGTTTTACATGCAAGAAAAATATTCTGCAGTTCTGAAATGTGAAGCAATAGCTGATAGCATACTTTTTGTTTCTTGAATGTCCTCTACTCTTAGCCTCACTGTGTAACCACCTTGGGAATGAAAACACACTGATCTATCAAATACAAACTGGTGCAGGGAAATGTAAAATAGCACCAAGAAATGCAGAAGGAATCAATGGTAGACTGAGAAATAAATGCAAAAGCTCTTGACAGCAAGCCACAGTCACGCCAACGTTTTCAGAGTAGCCTAAAGAAACCCAAGGGAAATCCTCAGTAACAGAAGGTTTTTAGCAGTTTAATAGTGCAATTTCTGACACCTTTTCACAAATCACTGTGCAAAAATTGTTAAGATGGGGATCTGATTTAACAAGCAATTCAAGTAACATGACAGATTTCTTTGTACTTGAACATGAAAATCAGACTCCACCTGGCTACCTGCCTTGTGAATCTCCTGTAGAGCAGCACAAGAAACCACAGGTAGAATTCTCACAAGTAGAGCCCAGACCTGGCTCCCACCTCATGGGGCACACTGGAGCTGTCTGGAAGAGCTGCCCAATTCACTGAGAACACCTTGCCCACCTCATCATCGTTGACGAGCTCTTTCTTCACCACTTTCATGGCATAAATGCGCTCGGTTTTCTTCAGTCGAACCAGCAGCACTTTGGCATAGCTGCCCCTTCCAATGACCCGGAGCAAATCAAAATCCTGCAGGCCCAGACTGGAAGAAGCTTTGCCACTTTCCCTGATGCTCATTGCCTGTGGATAAAAGATGCACTGAAATGAGGAAGCAGCCTTGCCAGTATCAGCAACTGCAGAAGTCAGCATTTCAAACAACATTTCAAAATTAATATAAACAAGTAATTCAATTAACACTTGTTATCTTAAGACTGTACTGTCCCAGAAAGGAATGTGCTGGGAAACAAAGTAGGTAAAGGAGACTTGGCAGATAAGAAACAAACCAAACTGGGAGAATTTGGAACACTTTCTAAATCAAAGCACATCTAAACTCAAGGTTCAAAATAAAGCAGCGTGCAAGCCATCTCAGGCATCTCAGAAACAACTCAAATGTGCCCTTTGTGCTAATTTTCAGTTTGTGGCAAATTAAACTTAAGATCTTGAAATTGAGGTACACAGGCTTTAAGATCTCTGAAGATCCTCATGGGTTCCTTCCAACTTCAGATACTCTGTGATTCTATGTACAGAGTTAGCTTGGATAAGATAATTTACCTCTTTTTCTTCACCAACATGGTCCAGGCTCTCGTGACTTGAGGGATTGTACGGTATCACTGGAGGTGCAAGAAAAATTTATTAGAGTGATGAAACACAACAAAATTTTCTTCTGTGTTAAAATTTCCACAATCAGAGAAACACGGGTTAAATGCTTCTATTGCAAGTATTCAAAACTGATAGAATTGCATTAGGACCATCACTCTGATTGCCACAAGAATAAACATGTTTGGCCCCCACTCCAGCAGAAACTCTGCTAATGCTGTTAAGGGTTTGGTTTTGGGTTTTTTTGCTTGATCACGGCATTTGAAGTACTCAGCTTACTAAATGTAACTGACAGCATAAATTCTTCTTTGTTCAGTCAAGTTTCTGAAACTGGTAAGATGTGGAAAACTGGAATATTTATATCCCCCTTAGCATTAAGAAGCTGTCTTACTTTTCTTATTCTATGAAAAAGTAAATAAGAGTTCTAAAAATAATTTTACTTCAAAGTTCACTTTTCAGCAACTTACAGTAACTTAAAGAAAAAATCTCTTGATCTTACCTGTTTCTACATTATCTGAATGCACTGATGATGGATCCATAGGCATTATTGGTTCCTGCAAACATAGACAGGTTTTTTTAATAGACTGTCCAAGTGTCAGACATACCATTTTAGAGTCAAAAATTAAATTAATGACCCCTAAGGAATATAATCTAGCTAATTTTTAACTTGATTAGTCAACATAGTTACTAAAATATACACAATGAAATAAACAACTGTATTCTTTATTTTCACTATTTTCTGGAAGTCATGACATGTTTCCAGAGGCTGCAGAAGTGACAACTTGGTACAAAAGAGAAAGAAATACAGCAGATGAGAAGTGAGATAGAAAAACTCAAGTCCTTCAGCAGTATATATATTAGTCAAAAGAATTCCCAAAATATAAACTTGAAGCTGACTGCTTTATTAACCAGGAGCAGTAATAATCTCAGTTTTTCACAGGACTTAAGAACTGAAGATGACTGAATTTCTTGGGAGAAAAGTTACAATTTCTGCTCTACATATTCCTTTGCTGTAAATGGGAAATAATCCAATAATCTAACAGCTATTTAGAGAATTTACTTCACCTATCCATTTTGAAGATGTAAAATAGTGTGTACACATACACATGCTATGCAACATCTCTGTGAAGGATGGGATAAATGTCCCTTATATGCTTATATGTGAGAAGGGAAATAATGTCAGATGTGCAGGTTAGACTTCTGTCTTGCTATAAGCTGCAGTTTTACTTGGTGAATCCCTTTCTTGCAAAAGTCATGGTAACCATAAAAATTATGTTTCAACTACTGCAATTATTTGGCTGTAGTTTGAAAACCAACAGTATAAAATGGAGTGGGGGAGAGAGTTATTTGTTTGATTGGTTGGTTGCTGCTTTTTTGAGACAAATTTATCAGGTCAGTTTTACTTACTGGCTGTAATGCGTGTCGGCCACATTCAGTATTGACAAGTTTGTGACACTTCTTGTGAACAAGGAGTTTGCAGTTGATGCATTTGTAGCCCTGGCGACCCAGGCCCCATATCCGGTCAGTGCAGATGGCACAGTGAGCTCTCTGTAATCAGAAACCAACAAAACTCATTAAAGAGCAAAACTGAAGAATAAAACTATCCAGCCACACTTGCATTAACCAAGCTCATCTCCTCATTTCTCTGTAGGTGAGTCCTCACAGAGGAAGGCAGGAGAGCAGAAGCTTCAACACCTTAAACAACCAGACAAAGCAAATGGGAAGATCACCACTCGCTGAAGGAACTTCACAAAATAACAAATAGTAAGATCCATGAAAAAAGGGTGCCTATGGAGGCAAGAGTGGAAACTGATTTAACTGTGGTGCCTTGACAGCCTTTAACCCAGGTGAGGTCAAAAAACAACAACAAAAAAAGCTGAAGTTAGACATGAGGATGCTCAAGATGAAGTTTAGTGGAGACGATCTCAAGCATTAAGCACACAATACACTAAGCTTAGAGAAGAAGGAAAGATTATTGAAGCTGTCAAGGGACCTGACTTACTCAAATATTTTGGGTTTGGCTTGTGCTGTTATTGTTTTTAAACACAGCAAAACCTTCTTGGTCTTTAGGTAATTCTATTTGACTCTTGCTTCCTGCAAACATTCTGAATGGTTTGTTATTTTCAGTCCATTACATGGCACCAGAAACATGCCTTGAGAAAAATCTCGGCTTTCTCCTTTAAAGTCATGAAAGAAAAGTCTGCACATCATAAGCAAGTTCAGACCATTTTACTCCCAGAAGTCGAAAAACTGAAAATCTACCTTTAGCTATCTAATACATTCCCGTTCGCCCTCTGGGAAGATTTTAAGTGAACACAGGAGCTTTGACATTATGCTTTCAGAGTATATGTAAAATGAATTGCAGCCAATTTGTTTTGCTTTTTTCTATTTCAAGTTCCTGATGATTTAATATTGCTTAAGTTTCCTGAAGATACAGGGTTACCACAAGCTTATAGACAAACAACAAAAATGAGACTAAAACTACCTGGTAACTTTACAAGGCAGTGGCATCATCATCATTATGAAAATAAGACATCCCTGTATCATGGCTGTAAGTACCCAACAAGAGTCTCACCCTGTTAAATCGTTTGGCTTGGAAAGTGTGACCATTTGCACAATAGAGCTTTCGCCACCGGCGGGCGCCTCGGCGATAAATGGACTCTAAGAGGAAAAACACAGGATTATATCCAGACAAATACAAACACAGAACTACAACATCTTCTCCTGGAGGCTTCTGTGTAGAGAAACTTGCAGAGTGAAGTTTCACTCCTGCACCTTACAGAAAAAGAGGAATGTTCCAAGTATCTTTTTCTTATTTTTTAAGTTTTGCAGAAAATTTGAAGTAGAATATCCTGATCAACTCAAAGTTAATTCTGATTTTTCTGAAGTTAAAAGCAACAGTAAGTCAAGAGAATGTAAATTGTCCAAACACTACGAGCACTTGTGTGCAAAGTATACACATAGCTCAGCTTGGGGAGAAGCTGTGGGGAAGGGAAAAGGGGAAGGAAGGTGAATTGGGAGCATGTCCTGATTTATAAGACTGTTTGACAAATCCTCCAGTGTTTTAAATCCACCTTTTTAAAGATTACTTTTTTTTTCATTTTTTTTAACTATTACTTTACTTTTCATTACTTGAGCCATGTCAGAAACCGAAACTGAAAACTAAGATATGAAGAACTACACTGAGCTGTAAATCTCTTGCTGATTTAGTCTGCAACCTCGTTTTTCAGATCACCAGCAATACTCATTCTGCCTAAGTTAACTTTTAAACACGCACATTTAGATTTGATTGGTCAGAGATTTGGATACCAAGCTGACAGATGCTTGTGTGCACAACACACAAACACACTCTTTTTTTATAAAACTTTAAGACTGGGGAGAAATTACCTCTTTAATGTCTAGAACACTAGTTAACACAATATAGGTTTTTGGAGAGTCCTCCTGATAGCACCTAAACATCAATTTCAAATGAATTAACCACAGATCTGTAAATAATGACATGACAAGTCATTATCATTAGTTACACGCCTCTGCTCACAACTGTGAGCCAGCAATCTGGCAACTCCCCAAAAGACAGGAGTAGGATAAAAAACTGTCATGATAGAAGAGGCAAAAGCAAGGAAAGCAGAGTGACATGGGTAGTTAACAGGAATGTGAAATGCTTATTAACAATGATTCAGAAGTGACAAACATTAAGTTTAGCACGACTTCCTATTCCTTCTAAATATTTGCTTTTTACAGATTTGCATTATTAATATTCATAAGTGCAGGATGCCAAACCAAAGAACATCAAAATCTGCTAAAGCAGGAAATCTGAACTGATTTTCTGTATTTCTTAGCTGAAATGCCTACTTACTATCTTCTCCTGGACAAGGCATGCCAGGCCGCTCTGGGACACAAGGAAATACTGCAAGAAAGACATTAACTTCTGATTAGCTTTCATTTCATTTCAGACAGAAAATAAATCTTTGGGTTAAATACAACACTCCTGAAAGGCATTCAGCCATCTAGAGAACAGCACTGACTGCACTTCCACCTCTTTGAGAACAGGTAAGCGGCAAACAACTACAAACCCCCTTTGCTGGGAATAGCAGTGACATACATGAGCAATACATGCAAAAACCAGAATAAATGAAGCTATTTCTTAAAGACAGTAACTAGAAAAAGTAATTATTTTGGTTTCTCACATAGCCAATCTTCACAGCTGGTCAAGATGTCCAAATAAATGTTATAAATGTTTTATATGACAGTGTCCTAACAGTTACATAGGATGTTGTCTATGTAAGTTTTTGTGGTTTTTTTCCCAATTTATTTAGCTTCAGTAACACTACCCATTCTTTACAATTTATTTGGGTTCAGTAACCATCAGAGAGAAACAGAAATGTGGACAAACAGCCTGATGCCAGTTTAATCAGAAGCTTATCAAACAAAAATTCATGGAGAAAGGGCAGATGAAAAATCCGATCTGCACAGAGGCAGTGAAATGTATCTGCAAATGGATTATATTCTTCCCCTTTTTAAAACTCTCTGTGGGAAGCTGGAAAGCTGTCTTTTCCCTTCAAATGGGCTGACAATAAACTACATTTTTTGCATCTTTTCAAGAGAAGGAGCCTGTAAAGACACTCTAGTGTAACACGCCAACACTTCATAATGATGACTTTTCTGCTCTAATCTCTAATAAACCAAGATCAACCTTCTGCTGATAAAAAGTTACAAATAGCTAGAAAAATATTCCGGAGAAGCTGCCAAAATAGGCATATCACCCTGAAGAAAAAAATTGAACAACTACACATTAAACAGGGGCATGATATTATTAACTTTAAAACTGAAGTACCTAATTTTAGAAAAGACAAACTTTTCATTAATCTGGCATCACAAATGGAGCTCATTAATTCTTTTTTCAAACAGAGATGCTGCTCTAAAGCACTTATCCATAATTAACTTCAAGATAATGTATAAATCTAATAAATAAATAATAAATAAATTGTACTTTATCCCTTCTACCATTTGCTGCCAGCAAATGTCTGAATGGACTTGGGCTGAATGAATGAAGAAACAGAGGCTGGATTTCACAAATAAACTAACGGCAAAGTAATTTTTTTCCCTCAGTTTAATAAAGAAGAGCTAAAAGCACAGTGAATGGTCATCAGCATCCCTTGACAAGATGGCCACAGGCCTGAGGGGAGAAGGGAATGGAAAAAATTCCATCAAATCACAGGTAAAAACATGAGTAGCAGTAAATTTCAGTGAATTTCACCTACCATGGATCAGAAGCTCTGAATCCTTGTTTAGTTCATACAACCGAAAGGCCTCTTCTAACTCCAGCTGAGAGGAAACTGTACATGGATCTCCTGTGGAAAGAAAACAGAACAGCACAAAACTCAGTAGTTTTAGTTCCATACTATTCAGTAGTTCCCCCACAGTTGGTTCCAGGATAATTACTGTAGAAAAAAATCTAATATTCTGAAATATGGTAGTATTTATTTTTTACACTGTTCAAAGAGTACATCTGAAAATACAGTCATATTGAGTTCTTTCAGGGATAATAAAAATATGGGATATTCCCAAGAGTCAAGCAGATCATAAGAACAAAACATCATTGCTACAAGCCTGGTTACACATTATTTCAGTACAGGAGGTGCAGCCTATATTCCAGCACCTAAAACCTTCTAAGATTACCTTTTATTTAATGGATTTTTAATTAGAACTGAGTCAATTCTATTTTCACAGCTGTTTCAGCACTGCCAAGACTTGCACCAGGAGCTGCAAAAGCAGTTTTGCAAAAGCAGAGCTCAAGTCTCTCCTCAAATCTCAACGGAAACTTTTGACAAATAACATAATCTAAGTGCAACACCCCATTTTTCTGATTTGTAACTACTACTTTCACACTCACACAACTATTTGAAATAAAAACCCTTAAAGAAAGGACACCAAGGCAGAAGAAATGTAGGAGTGGCTGGCTTTGTTTCTTATTTTTTCTAATAGAACAACTGCAGTTTTGTTGACTGTTTGTGATGGTGCAGACTAAATTACATGCCAAATCTTTGATGATAAAGTTTCTTAAACAAAACTTTATCATGTGTTTTCTTTGGTGCCTGATGCAGATTAGTAATATTATAAAAAAAATTAGCCCCCTGAAAGAATAAGCCTTTTTCAAAATAATACTGTAACTGGAACATTTTAAAAACAATGTAGAATCCCAATCATCACTGCCCCAAAGAAAGAAAATACTTCTAGTTATGAGCTCAACTTGTTCCCCTCCTTCATCTATACAAGATGTTCTGTGCAAGAACAAGAGATTTATCTCTGCCTGCTCCAGCATGACAAGTTTATTTTTAGCCCCAATCCCATACAGCAAGTCTGCCTTCCCATATTTCTAATTTTTAACAGAAATACTACTTTCCATGTCTTTAAGTGGCAAACTGATTATGGGTAAGCAAACTGGAGGAAGGCAGAATAATTTCCATCCTGGCTAAACTGGATCCAGTCTGGAGCTTTACTGCTTTGAGTCCTCAGTCAATACCATAGTTAGAAAGTTCACAAGCAACAGACCATTAACTATTATCTTTGTGTTTTATACTGCAAGGTATCAAAATTAATACAGCCACTGCTAAAGCTTTTCAGTGAAACCACACACCCAGCAGCAGGAGGAATCTCAACTCACCCCACAAAAGTTTTTCCAGAGAATTAGTTTTGTTTCTGATGTATCACAATGCTTTTGTTTCCAATGTATCTCCCCCCAGAACAGGAAGGACATGGATCTGCTGGAGCCAGCTCAGAGGAGGTCATCGAGTTGATTAAAGGGATGGAAGACTCAGCTATGAGGAAAGGCTGGAGAGTTGGGATTGCTCAACCTGGAGAAGCTTTGGGGTGACCTAATTGTGGCCTTCCAGAACCTGAAGGAGCTGACAAGGAAGGTGAAGAGAGACTGCAAGGGATGGAGTGACAGGACAGTGGGAACAGCTTCACACTGACAGGGAGTAGGTTTAGATGGGATACTGAAAAAAAATTCTTCCCTGTGAGGGTGGTGAGGGCCTGGCACAGGGTACCCAGAGAAGTTGTAGCTGCCCCATCTCTGGAAGTGTCCAAGGCCAGAGAGGATGGAGCTTTGGGCAACCTGGGATAGCGGAAGGTGTCCCCACTCATGGCGGGGGAGGAAAGAGATGATCTTTAACGTCCTTCCAACGCAAACCATTCTGTGGTTCTATGCATTCTATGCTATTGCTAAAATATAAATAATAAATCTAAATGGTCCGTTTTCAGCGTTCTGTCTTTATTGTTTCCTGCACATCAAAATTCTCCAGATGAGTCTTTGAAGTCACCAGTCATTTTCCACCAAACCACTTCCCCCTACAGCTGGACACCTGGACACCACAGTGCCCACACACAGCACAAACTTACACTGTGCAGAGCAGGGTGGGAGGAGATGGAACAACTGAATTTACTCAGACTCACTATGAGAATCAACAAACCAGTTTTTCTTCATTTGTTTCCGACACCTGTGCAAACAGTTCTGTGTTTCCATTTGTCAGAAGCAAAAGAGGGTCTCAAGAATAAGCAAACTCAGAACAGGAGGTTTACAGACATCTCTCTCAACAGGCTTGAGTAATACAAATTTTGCAGTCAAAGACAGCTGGGATACACAGGAAAATATTTACTTTTGAGTTATACAGTGAGAAACAACAGACTGAAGACACACACAGTGTCCATCCCACAGGATGTTTCAGAAGGCAGAGTGAAGCTGAACTGATCATATATGGAAAAAATAAAAATTTGTCTAAAATCAAATCAAGTTCATTCTATTTTCCAGTTATATCTGAAGATTTTGTAAATTAATCCACTCAATTAATTTATATCTGTCTTTGTGCGCCATTACCTCCACAAAATCAGAGTAGTTACATGTGAAGCCCTCATCTGCAAAGGCATTTACTATATGAGAAATCAGAACCTTAGTGTCCAGGTAAATCCAGTTTAGTCAGGAAGCAGTGATGCCCCAGACCCCTTATCTTCTCTCAGACTATAAAAAGCATGAGTAATAGCGTAACAAATACCAGCCTACAGCACACACATTTCCTCACGCTACTGTTAAACAGTGAACTTCAGTTTTGGTGAAGAGGATGTGACACAGAATTTTTCCAATAAAGCAAAACAGGTTTCTAGAAAGAATATTAATTGAAAACACTACAGAGTGGCGCTGAGAGAAGAGGCAGGGAGCTTGGCAAGAAGCCAGGCATTGTACATGCAAGAATTATTCACAATAAAGACGGGAGGATTTGCTTTAAACACATTCCTCATTGGCAGATTAACTTCTTCTCCACTGACATTAAACTGTAAGTCAATGATTAAAGCAAACATGGATTGCTTGTGAAAATCAAATCCTACACATGAAAATAGTTCAGGCAAACTGCAACCTTCCTTTTTTTTAATAAACCTATCTCTAATTAAAGAGCAGAAATTGAGAACGAACAAACTGTGCTTCAAGTCAATTACTGAATCAGAACAAAATGTTTATTAAAAAATATATATATATTTCCTGCTATGACTGGCACTGCAGACTCCTCCACTGCAGTGAGGAGTTCATTATTCGCCTGATGATAAAACAACACAGCCAGCTTATTATAAAGTAAATGTTCAACTCCCAGTAGCTCTGCTGTACAGTTCAGTCATAAACACTGTTCATTTTACTGTACTGCATCTGCTTGGTATAAATAACTTTGGAATGACAAAGAGAAGAAAAAACCTCACCTGATCAGACTCCCAAGACCACATACTCTTCAACAAACCTACCTATATGGTACTTCCAAAAGTCAACTTTGCTCATTTAGCTTTAGACTCTGAATAAATTGGCAGTAGCCCAATTTGAAACGGGAGGAAATAGTTCCATAAGCACCATTTATGCTGACGGCTGCATGCAAACACCAACCACAGCCAACAAATCACTGCGCACTGCAGCCTTTTATGTACTGTATCAGCTAAAATAACTCCACAGCAATCTCATAATTCAGAGGGCTCTTCGTTGTAGCTGTAGCTCAAAACCTATGTGTGGAATGAACTAATTCCACTGAGAAAACAGAACCTACAAATAACCTTTGAAAAAATTACTACCGTACACACACAGCTCAATGGATGACATCTGTTAACAGGGACAACAGACTGGACTTTTTTCATCCAAGGTAAACTTTAAGATGGATAATGCAAGCACTAGAGATGAGTTCTCAGTCAAGGTTGTCACTGCAATTTGATGAAAAGTTACTACACATCATTAGTATTTAGAAGAAGTTTTATTATTAGCTATGTGTTAATACACTTTAGGTTGCTAAAGAAACAGCTGATAATAACACTTGAGATATAATGTTTTAGGTTACACATACAACACAACTATATATTAAATTATATCAATATTTTAGATAAATACTGCAATTTGTATAACTTAATGTTTGTTTAACTCTTTCAAAAATATAAGATACAAAGGGAATCTTCAGCAGCATAAAGGAATACTTTCTGTTGCCTTCATAAGAAATCCTAAAATTGAATTAACATTTTCATAGTCACTGAAGTCTTGTTTGGTTTATAAAGACAGAGAGCAAGCTACACACTAAAACAAATACCTCTTCATTAAGCTCTGCTTAAGAAGGCACTGGATAACTTATTTTTTGAGTCAGATTCTATGCTTTGTAAGCTTATGTTATGAAGGGAGAGGGAAAGGAAAAGATGAAAGGGAAAGAAGAGCTGGGAAGTTGAGCAATGTATTGATGAGCATTGATTTACCTTCTTCATCAATCCATTTCATGGTGAAAAGCTGCTCGTTGTCAAAGGAGCACATGTCTCGAACTTCACTGCACAGTCCCTCAAAGGAGATGGAAGGCTCAAAATAGGTTATCATGATGTCCCTGAGAAAGAGAAAAATAAACTTCAGAAACTATTCCACAAAACATAACACTGATCATCATCTCTAACACCTTCCATGAACCACTAATATTAAGCCCATCCGTGATGTAGCTCCCTCTAAAACGTTAAAGTAAAATAAAGTACCTGAGTTCCCTTCTTATAGCAAAGTCGGGCTCCAAGTGATTTTTATTACTTGACATTTAATCCTCCAGGTATCTGTTTCAGAAAAACTCAGATTTTGTGCCCAAGTAACTATGAAGTGAGTTGCAATAGACATTAACCACACAGAGAAATTACATCTCTTACACCAGTGGAAACTCAAGAATGAAATGCTGCAAATGTTTGAACAATGTTTAAAATATATTTCTTGTTTTACTTCGTCTTTAACAGTTACTTTGTTATTAGTATCAAAATGTAAAAACACATACATCTACTCCAACTAAATTTTGATTGTGTAGATGTTATGAAAAATTAATGGCAATGTTAAACAGATTTCCTAGCAGACTTGGGGGCATGTGCAAATATTCAAAGTGCCTTTAAAAACAGAGTGGTGCTTCACACAATGAAAGGGAAGGCTGAGAGAGAGCCATATACTTAGAATTGAAATGTACTGCTTTACTGTTATGCAGAATGGTATTTCTGTGATACTTAAAAGTGAGTTAACCTGGTTTTAACATGTTAACAAAAAGCGCTGGGCCAACACATAATAATTAAACACATAATTAATAAAGGGGAACAGGAGACAGGGCTCAGACCCTTAACCAAAGGAGCTGGGAGACACAGTGAGAGGAGGAAGGAAGGCTGTTTACAACACACTCCTCAAATACAGCATAAAAGCTCCATGTTTGAGCTACAAGGTTAATCTTCCCATAAAAACCTCACCCAGCTGGATTTGCTCCGGTGGGTGCCAGCACCCAGGACTGTTCGGGGGAGCTAAAAAAAAAAATAATTGAAGCAACAAAGCTTTTACCTGGTCAGAAACCCCATCAAGTCCTACCAGACTGAAGTATACGTATGCAGCAAGTTAAGTATCTTTAAATCATCATGTGCATGGGCAGATTGAGATCAAGAAAGTGACTTAACATAAAATGCTGTGGTTATGGAACCGGAACAACGCTCAGCAGGGGCAGAGAGCACACAAAAACCAAGCTGCTTGCCTGAGGCTCCTCGGAGAGCAGCAGCAGGAATAAAATCAACTGGCAATTTCTGAGCACTGTGGAAGAACAGCAAGCCTGCTTCTGGACTTATGAACATCATCAGTTAGGTTAGGTTTAGTTAGGGCACATACTCCAGTAAATACTGCAGACATATGCCCAGGATAAACACAACATTTCTTAAATAATCTGAACAAAGCAGTCAAAAAGCTGCTACATGATCAGGAATCGCTCCTGTTCTTTCCACGAGACAAAATGCAAAACAAAAAACTGGACCCTGGTATATAGACACAGTCATTTAGAGCAAATGGGGCTTTATTTGAAGACCCCAATCACATCCATCCAACATGGCAAATTCTTTTCTCTGACACAAAGGTCTCCCTTTGCATCTTGTATGGAAACACCAGCTGGGAACCCAAAGCCAACAAGGTGGATCTGAGTTACTGTCACAGACACACGGGCAGGCACCACACAGCAAGCCTGTATTAGGAGGCAAAGCCTTAACCTGTATTTCCTGTTTTTCTGGGAAGGAAATAAGGCATTGCTTACTTAGCAGCTCCACTAAGTTTACCATCCCTTCATTGATTCATATTTTAGCATAGATATATTCACTGTGGAATATGTTCTTAGACAAAAAAAATCAGTTCTGAAGAGTGCTGAGAAACCAAAATATTTATATATATTTACCTTGCAGGTGTTTCAAGATTGAACTAGTCAATAGAGAGTTTGTTAAATTATTATTACTACCAGAAAAGCAGAAAGTTACAGACCACACTTTTTGAGACTAATCACTGATGGTTCAGCAAAAACTGAAGATTAAATTATATATATATATTAGCAAAATCTGTTCAGCACATTTTCAAATGTGATGATTCAAGTTCACTTAAAATAGATTTATCTGTACTGCAGCAAACAGGAAAAATCAGAATGTTAAGATGTACTGAACAGTCTTGGAATTTCTTCATAAAAGTTGGTACCAACTGAAAAAAATCTCTTACTACTTGTTGGTACCTTTAAGTACCAAACCTGTTTTCCTTCAGAAAAAAGGATAGTTTAATTATTTCGGAATTTTAGTGTGTTCTATAAATTACTACTCTAATACCTCTAGCAGGACAGGTATCAAACAGTTACCAAATAATTTGGAATCTCTCTTCTGCTATAGCAGACACTAATCAGTCTTTCAGAGAACTCTAGCTAATAGCAATATTAAAAGAGAAAGATAATGTCAAGTATAAACAAGGTTCCACAAGCAATATCTACATAACACAGGAACTGAAAGGTTACAGGTTTATTTTGCTCTATTTTGCCATTTGAACTTCACTGATGACCCTGACGTTTCCTGCTGACACAGGTCTCTCTTTCACAATGGTTCTGTTGTCACACCTTTGTTTCTCCACACTTCTTGCCCCTAACACAGCACTGATGATGCCTTCATCAGGAAAAAGTTGGACTCACTCAAGTCATGAAGAAGTTCAATTCTATTGAGAAAAAATTTTGCATTTAAAACAAAAGTTAGTTGACCAAACTAAGGGACAAAGGAAAGTGAATATGGACCATAGGCTAAGGACCATAGCCTGCTGACTTGCATTAAAGATACAAAATGTTTTCTTTTACTGAGATGTGGGAAAAATTTTCTTGACAATAGGCCTTTCCTTGTGATAAAGACAAGGTTATACACTGCTTGGAGTAAGCATGTTTGTCGTAAAGCTATTCCAAGGTGAAATAAATATCTTTGTTTGTCCCTTCTTGGCACACATAGGAAATCAGCAGAAAATCTGATTCAAGCACACCTTTTACACCACCACATCCAGAGGTGCCAATTAACTCTTACTATGGAAGTACTAGAATTTCTACAATTTGTTTTAGCACTATTACAGTTGGTCTTAATCAGGGACCTGTGAGTAGGAAACATGCAAATATACAAGACAGCACTTGTCCTGAATTACTTTCACTGAAAATGCTATCACGTCTATCTTTCATAAATATTAATAAAGATCATTTATTCATACTACTAGAAGGCCTGAGTCAATATCCTGCAAGTATTAGAATCAGTAAAACATAAATCATAGGAAGACTGAGAAAAGGCAAATGGTAAATCTAAACACACTAGAGAACATATTTTAAATACATCTAGAAGACCATATTGTCCACCTTTCCTGAGATCAAACAGCTTTCCTCACTTCCTTTTACAAATCATCCAAGAGCCATCTAACACAAAAGCCTCAAAATCAAAGCCAGCAATTAAAACACAATTCAGTATCTGTACCTCATTTTTCACTCCAATCTTAAGTTCCTGTGAGAGAAAAACCCTGTAAGAACAGACACTACTGCTTCTGACTTTTCCACCTGCAGCCTCATACATCCCATATCATGTATGGGGAAACATACAGATTCATTATACATGTTACCTACATATCCACATGTATCACACACCTGGGCCAGTCATTAAGGCTTCTGAAAAGGTCTAATTAGATCACTGCAATGATCCCCCCCCAGGACTCCTGGGGAATTCTGCTGTGTCAGTGTCGTTTCTGTACCATCAGGTGCAGCCACTGCCATTCACAACCATTTAAAGCATTGCTTTTCCCTGTGAAAGTCTGTTTTTCTGGAAAAAATATATAATCAGAAAGCTAAATCAATATTGAAACAGAAAGAAGGGGGAAAAAATGTATTCACAGGCTTAGTCCGAAGTTTTCTTAAGCTGAACACTCTCCTATGAAAACTTGATTGTCAACAGACAACAGAAGACAAGGTGCTGAAGAATTGATCAAAAAAAGTGCCCAAGATAAAGAAAAATTAAAAAAAAATGATAGAAGAATTCAAGAATCCTTAAGAAATTAATTCCCTGGGAATCTTTATGGAGGTACATTTTGATTTTACAATTAAAATTTATTTTCTCCTCACACTTTTTCCATTAATATAATAAGTAAAGTACTTAAGTAATTAAAATTAAGAAAAGAAGCAGGTTTAACATGTATGATGAGAGGACTGTCAGCCGTGGTCTTTGTTATTTCAAATCAAACTGAAGGTGAGCAAAGCACTGGTATCTAGCCCTTTTTATTAAAAATCTAACCTACACTGCAGCCTACAACTAAAACCAGCATAAAATCTATGTCAAGCGCTGAAAGAATACATGCCAGCAGTTCTAATCGTGACAGAAAAATGGTTATTATAGCGGTTTGGTTCTGCTTCCTTTTAAAATGAGCACGAATTCTACAGGATTCCTTGAGCATGAGCAGTGAATTATTCCTACCTGTTCTCTACTCCTACAACATATGTATGAATGATGTAACAACTTCTTGTTCTGACCTGACAAAAAGCATCTCCAGCAAATGAGCTAAGACAAAGACAAGACAAAAGGCAAACTTTGAATATCATCAGAGAGCTGAAATGGTTGCAATTACAGATGCTGATCAGTGCCATACACTGGGAGCTGCTACACTTTGTTATTACATCAACAAAAATCCACCTTTGGAGTAACAGAGTGAATTCCTAAAGACTTCCTCAGGAACCTCTGTTACACACACTGCACAGATCACAGTAACTTAACACTATTTTAAGAGTTTTAACCAACCAATCCTATGTGGAAGATAAGCATGGTTTAAGTGAAAGAGGGAAATACCTGGAAAAACTCAACTTAATGCCCTAATTCCCAAGTCCCTGGGAATTCCCCATCTCCTTATTCTCATGATCTGTGTTCATTCTTAGGAAAATTTTCCATCCTGTTTTAACATATTTCATGAATTTAAGATAAAGAATTACCACTGCACGGTTCAATGAAACAAAGACTCTTCAAAGGGTCCTGTGTGAAGTCTTTGTCTTGGCTGAGAAAAGCAATTGGGCTCCTGGCCAGACACAGCCGAGTTTTGGGGATTCAGGCTCGGCTCTTTGCCCCAGGCAAGTATCCCGACTATCAGATTCTCAAACGTTTCAAGAACAAATCTGTGCTTCTAAGTGGCTAGGTTGGGTTGGCTTGGTGGTTTTTTGTTTCTTTTTCTTTTTAACCAGAAACTCTTTTTGGAAGATGAAAAGACCTTCCCAGCCAGACTTTCCTAGTAAATTCTACAACCCACTTAAATGCTTCCATTAAAAGGAAATTAGGAGAGATTAACGTTTCCAGATTAACACTGTTTCCCATTAATTCCTCGATCCAGTTCTGAGACAGTTTATTTGAAGAAGGGGGGAAAAGCTGCCTTTGGTATCAGCATTCAGTTCTCAGTCTCCAAGTCATTTCAGGGTAAGTGCAGGTAAAATGTTTGGCTTTGATATCCACTCGATAGTGCAAGTCTGAGAAGAGGCTTGATATTTTCTGTTGTAAGAAAGTAGAGAGAATAATTTGCTTATATCTCAAAATAAATCATGACTAAGGCATTCAGCTTGTTAGTTTGTTGGTATTCACAATAGTTAACCAACACCCTCTATGACTCAATGCCATTATTAAATTGATAACTGCATTAAAAAATAAAAAGTCAATGGACAGGACTCCTAAGAAACATTCCAGTGCCTGTGAAATTATTACCAGTGTCGTGAGCCAGCAATCCTGTCCAATGTAGCAGATTTTTTCCTCGCTCCCACAACCCTGGGCTGCTTCCTCCCTGTTCTTGCCCCACAGCCTCCCTGTGCTAAAGGAAGAATCCATGTGATTGCATGTGGAAATGATCAAGATTAAAACTGACCCAGCAGAAGAAAAATAAATGGTATTCACCCAGAAGAGTTCACATTTTAGTTCAGTCTGATCAAATGAACACCTCCACCAGCTGATAGCCAGGGGCATCTTTGCTTCCTTAAGAAAAAGTGGATTAAAGGGACTGTGAAACAAAGAGCTCAGAATTTCACATACTTTGACAGTGTCTCACATGTCCTTTAAGCCACACTGTGCCAGTCTCTACAGTAACTTCTACAGACTTCTGTCAAGAAAAGACCCAAAGGAGACACAAGGCAGAAACCAAACAGCACCAAATACCAAATGCTCAGTGAAGTTTTTATACCTCTCCTTAAAATTACACAGCTAGAGATAGTAAATACTGAAAACAAAACACACCTCTTCTTGTGCTTAACACATGCAACAGGAATCGTGTTCACTCTTAATCCAAAAATGCAATCTACATTGTTTTCTGCTGAGATCACCTCCCCTCAAACTTAATGGCCCAATGAACCACTGGCAACCCTTGCACTGAAACATATTAAGTCCTTTAACTGTTACTATTTAATAGTGGGCTGTGAACCCAAGGCAGGACGTTTCTTTTGCTTTATGTGTTATTGCTGGAGAGCCACTGAATTAGGCCCACAAAATTTATATTTCCATTTCACAGACACCTAGTATTTTAGATTTTTTTTAACAGCAGAAGCATAATTGATAGCAGAAGCATAACTGACAGCAGATGCATCTGAGTTACCATTCACAGACTTCCCTGGAAATCACTCGGTCCCTGGCAAACAGCCTAAAAATCCATGAAACAAGTTTTCGTACAAACATCCTCTCCCTTTAGTCCCGAGCATCACTTTATAGAGAAAGACCAGGACCAGAGCCGGATCTCGAACATACTAAATGCGACTTTTGGCGTGTGTTACGAAGGAATATATACTTATTACTGGCAGCCAGGGCCTGGGGGTGAAGGGAAGCAGGGTGAGCAGGGCAAAGGCTGCTCAGACACATCCTTGTACACCGGGACGGTCATCCCAGAGAAGGGAGGATCCGACTTCCCTCCTAAGCCTTGACACCAGTCCTACGCTTGACATCTATTTCAGCACGGCCAGTTGGCCGTGGAGTGCTTTTCCTCCGCTCTTTCCCTCCTCCCGTACAAGTCAGAGGATACCCAGCGCTTGAGCCACGAGTATCCCTGGGAGCCCGTCCAGGGGAGCCCGTGCCGGGTACCCCGAACACCCGCGGCGCCGCTTCGGACGCCGCTCTCCGCCCGGCCGTCCCCAGGGGCAGGGCAACCGCACTCACCCCTTGTAGTAGGCTTTCACCCGGACCTGGTGGGCGCCGTCCCCGCCGAGGCTGCCCCCGAGGCCGCCCGGAGCCGACATGGTACTGCCGGCGCCGCCGTCCCGCTGCGTCGGCATCGCCCCCCAGCCGGGCCGGGGGAGCCGCAGGCTCGGAGCGGGGGAGCCG
>VXBI01002031.1:1058462-1092271 GCA_013397375.1 Toxostoma redivivum | reverse complement strand
AGATCGCGCAGAAGCGGTGGCGAGAGGGAGCGGGGAGCTGCGCGGGAGAGCAGCGTAGGATTTCCCCCGGCGGGGCGGAGCAGCCGCCCCGAAGAGCGGCCGGGTGGTAACTCCGCCGCTCCGGGATGGGGGTGTCAGTCCCGTGCGTGTCCCCCCACGCTCTACATGGGCTCTCTCCGACGGGACTCCACACCTGTGGAGCGGGATGCTCCACGCTGCAACGGAGGGGGGGCAGCGGCGGCTGCAGCGGCACCCAGGTAACCGGCAGCCCTGTAGCGGAGCCGCTGCAGCGGCCGCTCCCGGTCAGACGGGTGCGAGCGCGCACAAACGTCCGTCAGCTCCCGCCGCCGCGTCCGGAACTTGGGCGACACCGCGGTGTATGTCACTCCCCCACCCACACTTGGTACGGCCCAGCGCGGAGCATGGCGGGGCTGCGGGCGGCGGGGCGGCTGTGGCGCCGGCGCGGCGGGAGCGGAGCAGGGTGCGGGCTGTGGGATACCTCAGCTGCGGCTGGCTACCGTTGATAGGGAGCCAAGGAGGAAAACTTGCTCTTCCCCAGTACGGATGGGGCTGATCCCCAGCAGCGTGGGCAGCAGGGGATTCTCCACCTCATACTGAACACCTGCAGTGCTGTGGTCCTGGTCTTCATCCACAGAAGAACGTGTTGCTGCTGGAGTGAGTCCAGAGGAGGCAAAGGAAAGAGTCCAAGAATTGGAGTTCCTCTGCTCTGGAGATAGAGAGGTTGTTCAGCCTAGAGACAGCACGGCTCCGAGGAAACCTTAGAGCCCCCTCCAGTGCTTAAAGGGGTCTCCTAGAGAGCTGATGAGGCATCCTCATTGGACGTGTGGAATTATCACTACTTGTCACAGGCAACCCACCTGTACTCAGTGCAACTGCTTCACCTGTCAACAGTTTAAGCTCATCTCTAATGCCTTGGCAGGCATTTGAGATTTGTTAGACACTTGCTCTTTTCTTTGCAAAGAACTTAGCTATCCCAACTAGCTGTTAGGCATCTGGCAATTTCACCTCCCCCTTCTTAGAACCAAAGAATCATTTAGGCTGGAAAAGACCTCCAAGATCATTGAGTCCCAACTTTTGATGAATCTGCACCTTGTCAACCAGAACAGAGCACTGAATGTCATGTCCAGTTGTTCCTTGTACACCTCCAGGGATGGGGACTCCACCACCTCTCTGTGCAGTCTGCATCAAATGGACTTCCAAAAGTCCATTCTTGGATACCCCCAGTGTGGCCCCCACATCCCTGACCCTTCCATGGGGATTCCCCAGTCTGGCTTCTGTGGTGATGGCCTAAGAAATATCAGCATCAAGTCCAACTTTTGGCCCTCCACAGAACATCTCCGAGAGCCACACCATGTTCCTGAGTGCATTGTCCAGACACTTCCTGAACTCTTTGAGCCGTGGGAGTCACAAGGAGTTAAACCTGAAGGTACCTCCCATAATCATCCAAACACAGGCTTCTTATACTTACAGTACAAAGATTTGTAGGGGTGTATGTATCAGGTGCTAAAACGAGACATGATCAAAGGAGACCAGAGGTAATTACTATACTCATATTCACGCAGTGCTTTGAGCTGGAGAGTGGGGAAGGGTGGAAGAAAGCAGAACCTCAGAAGGGAAAGGTGGGATGCTCACACCGTGATTAGGATGGATGCACTGCTGACAGTGTCTGAGCAACAGCTACTAAATACAGGAGGCACTTGAAAGAGGCTCGCTGTTTCGTTACACATAGAAGTCGATAGGTTATTTGAGCTGAAAACACCGCATATTTCAATTCCCCGACCCCGCCGCGGCTCTCCCTCAACCCCTGCCCCTGACGGGGGCCGCCAACATGGNCGTATGTTGTGGGGTGTATTCCCATAGAGCGTACCTTCGTTATTATTATAATTTTATTATTATTTCGGAGCCCTCTCTCAAATACTGGAATGCCTGTAGGGGTTAGGCTTGGAGGAAATTTTTATTTAGTTTGGGTGTTTTGTGGTTCGTCCCTTTGGAGTTGCAGGGACAGGTTGTGAATTGAAAAAAAAATAATAAACCATGTGGTCGTGGATGTGGGTTGTCGGTGAGGTTTGTTATTACCATGGCATTTGCCAAAACTTTACAAAACACGAGTAATGATATTCATGTGTCCACTGTGAGGGTACTTTGTTAATTGGTATAGAATAGCAGGTATTTTTTTACTTCAAGTGGTTGCTTTGGCCAAGAAAAATATAAAGAAACGAAACTTTGGAAAATTTACCTTTTGTACGATGTAACTTGAAGTTATGTGGCGTCTTGTACTGTTACTGCTTGAATAAATACATATTTTCAATATGGTTTTCTGTTGTGCTTTGTATTTCAGGCTCACTTAAAAGCGTAGTGGTTGTTTCACATCAGTGTTTTTTTAAACTTTGCATTACAGAGATTGTTTTGAGTTAAAGTTGCTCAGGGACCATCATTGCAAGGTCTTCATCATTAAACTAAATTAATTTTCTTACAAGTTAGCATCTGATTGCTGTGTGAGGTGAGGTGTCAGAGAAGAGATGGAGGTGCTGAGCAAAAATTTAGGAGCTCCTTACTGTACATCCTTTTTTCCATTGTACATCTTTTGTGACAACAACCTGAGCAATGACAGTATTATTTTTGAAATAATTTTGAGCAGCAGGATTAACAGTCTCATGAAGTAAACTTGTGATGGAATAGTTACTAAGTGGGATATGTTGCATGTCGTGCTTATAACACCAAAACCGTGGCTGAGAATGAAGGAAATGAGACATCTAATGTTGTTTTAAGCTAATTTAACTGGTTGCATAACTCTGCAAAAACTAGCTAAATAAGTTGAAGGTGTAAATTTTTGATGTGCTTTTAATGTCCATTGGAGGAGGCAGGAATTTTTAAAGATACTTTTCATTATGTGAAATTAATGTAAAGTGGTTTTAGAAATTATGCTGCGTTTATTGCAGTTGAGTGGGAACCCCTGTGTGTTAACTTGTGCCCTGATGTAGGTACACAAGTGGCATCAGTAATGCACAACAGACCCGCATTTTTAACAACAAATCATATTTTTTCTTCAGTTCTAATAGCAGAGATCTCTGCTTTTAAGGCATCCTTGATCACCACGGATTTTCTTTGATGGCAGTTGTCCAGTACAAGGGTAGGCAAGAGGTCTTTGGGTGACTGTGTGTGTTACAGTTTAGTTGTTGCAGGTCCTCAGGAGCTGCAGCATCATGTGCAGCCCTCTGCTTGCATGTTTTGGGAGGTGAGGGTGGCAGCCTGGCAGTGTCCTGTTCTGCTTCCAGCTGTGTGAGTTGAAACTCCTGATTATATTCCCATTTGATGCAGCATCCAATGGGCGGTTTGTTGAGAACTTGGCAAAGCTGCTTTTTTTTGAGTACATTGCAGCTCATTCTGATTATTTCTCTGAGCCCCTCTTTATGGTAAGAAGGAAACACATCTTCTCAACCCTCCCTTTTTTTGGCATCCTTTAGAAAGCAATAAACAGCTACTGTGTGATTTCCTGTTAATCATAATACAAAGACTGAAAAAGAAACTGCAGTAAACACCCCCATAACATATATTGAGATTTGTGATTCATTTCAGTTATAAAGATGACATTTTGTGCTCTGCAGCAGAGGGAAGTCACATAAGACTTTTGAGGTGCTTAAATGGGTAGTTTCTTCCTTGGTTCTTGCTATATTGTGTGAGGTATTGCTGTTAAAAGGATTTTTTTCCTCTATCCTTTCCCTCTCTCCCCAGACAGAGCATTTCACTGGTGATTTTTGCAGGCTTTGCTCTGTCCAGGGTCAACCAGCATTTTCAGTGCTGGGCTGTGGGGGTGAGGGGGGTGGTACTGATCCTATGTTGCTGGCTGGAAATCTTCGATGTATTCCTAAATTAGTTCTTTATTGCTACTTTTAATGGATCTTAAAAAATTTTAACTAGATCTCTCAAGAGTGTGCATTAAGTTATAGCAAATGCTATGAACTGAGATTAGATATGAAGAAGAAATTCTTTAATATAGGGTTGGTGAGGCCCTGACACAGGTTGCCCATAGAGGTTGTGGCTGCCCCATTTCTGCAAGTGTTCAAGGCCAGGTTGGGTGAGGTTTGAAACAACGTGGTGTATTGAAAGGTGACCCTGCCATGAGAGGGGATGGGATGAGATGGTCTTTGAGGTTCCTCCAATGGAAACCATTCCATGATTCTGTGAAACTTACCTTTTGAAAATTGTCCCTTTTTCTGTCTCTGCAAAACATTTGTTTTTTTAGCATTAAAATCAGCATGTTCTGGCCTTGCTTGTGAACCACTTCTGTGTCACTCCTGCCAGGCTGGACGAACGCTGCACAGCTATGGAGAATGAACCCAACACAACGACATGTTCTGCACCCACCACGACCGTCACCACCACTTCCACCTCCCGCACACCGCTGCCGCAGATCTCCGTCTACAGCGGCTCTGACAGACATGCTGTCCAGGTACTGGGCTTTGGGGATTTCCTCCCTGTCCTGTGCAGAGCTCTAAACACAGGCATTGTGCAGTACTTTACACAGGATTCACTTTTCATTCTTAATTGCTGTTGTCTTTCTCAATAGCTAGCTGGCTGGCTGGCTTTTGGAGATGTTTACTGGAGGGTCTCAGACCATGTAAGGGTTGTTCAGGGTATGCCTATCTCCTAAATAAGGGAGGGACAAATGCTATGGTAGAAAGTTTGGTTTGTTCACCATTTGCGGAGGGTGCAGTTTATTAGCATAAACCTTTGCAAAATAAAGATTTTTGTTTGACCAACGTTGACTAGAGGGATCCAAGGTATTTGAGTGGGTGTATGTGCTGCTTGGGATCCAGCACTCTCATGCTGTTGTTGAAATTAGGTCTCCTTGAACTCTGTACAGTCCATTATGTTGTGTTTGATAATTGGGGTTTCTCGCACACTGATCTGTCAAAAAACAGAACACGATGTAGGATGTGTTGACAAGCAGCTGAGAGGCTGGGATGAAGTGTGGGGATGATGCTGTATTGTCAGGCTGTCCTTGGGAACGTGAGTATATTGATTTTGACAGTACTCTGTGACTTGGTCAAGAGCAGTGAGGGAGCAAGTTCAGTATTACATAATTTGTGTGAAAACATTTATTTGGTTTTATTTCCTTGTAAGGGTAAGCTTCAACATCATGTCAGCATGGTGAGTGCTTTGCTATTGTAATTAATTACCTACTGATTCATCACAGGTTATTCAGCAGGCCTTGCATCGTCCTCCTAGCTCAGCTGCTCAGTACCTCCAGCAGATGTATGCAGCCCAACAGCAGCATCTAATGCTGCAGACTGCTGCTCTGCAGCAGCAGCACTTAAGCAGTACCCAATTTCAGAGTCTGGCAACTGTTCCACAGGTGAGAGTGAAGATTGCTGAAAAAGAATTGTGTATTATCTAGAGCAGGGCTACAGTCATTGTAAAACGTAATAACAGCTTAAGTGCCTGTGCTTAATGCCTCGTGATAATTCACTGTTATATTTTAATGATGTTGTTATTTTAAATTGTATCATCCTCCAAACTGTTTGGAGGATTTTGTCCAGTGGTATAGATGCTCCAGTAGGCAACCATTCCATGCTTTATTGCATACATTATAATACATCATGTAAATCATCAAAATAAAAGTAATAAAATAAATATTAAAAATAGACTACTTCAATCTTAATTCCATGATTTTCTCTAAAAGTTGGTGGGGGAAGCAATGAATGGCATTGTATCTTAGTGAAATAAAAAATAATGAACATCTGGCATCTTAGTGTGTTTTGCCTCACATCTGGCTGCATTACAAATAATGGCAAAATAAATTTTAACCCTGAGTGTGAAAATGTAGGAGGTAAATGACATTTCATATCTGAAACACAGCTTTTAGCATCAGTGATCACTGGAAGAGACCCATTTTGAATTAAAGCAGTGGCAAGATTTCCTTTGATCTCAGTTGGCCTTGGATAGAGAATTTGATCTTGCAGAGAGAGGTGATTGTTAATGATTTTACACACAGAAATGCTAAATAGAGTTAATGACCTCAGGGATATGTCTGTTTGGTCTCAGAACTGGACTGACTCATTTTTGCTCCTGGCTTTTTCTTCTATACCTTTTTCGTGAGATTGTGGTAATATGTTGATTTGTTTGTTTTTGGGGATTTTTTTTGTTGTTGTGATGGATTTCTATGTGGATACACAGTTACTGAGACAGAGCAAAGAAAATCAGGCTGGAAAAGGCTGAGAAGTTCTCATTCTTTTCATGCAGAAACCTAAATTACTGTCCCTGTTATTCATCTGAAGGGCTGGAATAGTGTCCTGTGATAGACACTAGATAAGCATACGTAAGTTACCATTCGAGAATAGGAGGCTGTTCTTTACAGCATTTATAAAGTTTATTTTTAGAAGATTCTAATCACAACAAAATTATGACATGAGTTTTTATAACGACAGTTTTTTTATGATATCGCATTTTAAGTTCTGAGTACCACAGGTAGTGAGGTGGTCACTTAGCTCCATCATTAGCAGTTTGGCAGACTCTGATAATTTTTCTTCAAGTCTAGATCTGAAAGAATTAGATGCCTGAAATTTGGTAGGACTTTGGTAGGACTTGCAAGTACCATTCCGTAGTGCAGAGTGCATTTTACTGAAAACTATTTCCACTGAGTAAAGCATCTTACTGTTAGCACAGAGAAAGGTGACGGTAGAGAGGGCTATTTCTGATGGTTTATGCGATAAAATGAACATCACTTAAGCACTTTCTGATTTCACTATTTGACAAATATTCTTGCTATTTAGGCAAGCCTGTCAGGTGGGAGGCAATGTACTTCCCCCACTGGGAGTGTCACTCAACAGTCAAGCATGTCGCAGACCTCGGTACGTAACTGCACCAAGCCCTCCCTCCATTCCTTGGTTGTTATATGGCTACAGGGAAAAACAGAAAATATTAATAGCATTTCAGTTTGTATTGTTGAAATTAATACTACAGTTGCAGTGAACAGAAGTATGATGACTGTAATAAGTGCTGGGTGCTCTGTGTGATTGTTGGTGGCCAGTGTTGGCTTCCCCAGTCCCAGAACCCCTCTTGGTGCTCTGAGGGGCAGCTGCTCACTCCACAAGCAGCAGTGGCTGTTCAAACTCCTGCAGAAATCACTCCCTGAGCTCTCATCCCTTACATGATTTCTTATTGGATTTTCTACATTAGTTTCTTAATGCAGGGCACTGCTGTAGGTGAAAATCATAACTGTGTATCAGGGATTAAATAGCACTAAATCTAAAGAATCCAAGTCAATGCTCACGTATGTCTAAGAAACTGATTGTTTATAGCATTCATTCTTTATTGTTTATCATCTTTTATCATTCATCTTTTTTGCAGTTTCACTTCCCATATTCTAGGCATGTGCTCAGGTTTCAGTTGTGAGCAGCTCTGCATTCAGTTCATGCTGTATTTCTTTAAGTGCCATTGTCAGACATGCACAGTCTCTTCTGTACAGATTTAGAGTTGCCTGAAGTAGGATTTGTTAGTCCTACAGACATCCTGCTTATTAATCACACCCTCAAGCTGTTCATGAGTCCAGTGCATAGCTTCAGTGATTTAACTGTGTATTTTTTTAAGCTCTCATAGCTTGGCTTGGCTTACAGCTGTTAGAAGTAAAACCATTTATTCATTAAATTTTGGAGGGAAAGTCTATTAAGATGTCTGATGTTAAACTAACAAAATAATTGGGCCGGAGTTTTTCAAAGAAATCTTTTAAGTAAGTGATGAAAAAGAGCTGGGCACTTAACTCTGTTAGAATGGTTAGAGAAAAAAAGAAAAAGCAAAGACACAACAGCTTATTTTTTAAAGGAGATGCTGAAGAGTGGTTCTTGATGAACATTTAATATGAAACTGGAGAAGATTTTTGGTGTTCAGTCATTTTTCAGTGTGCATATGTGAAATGAGGATTGAAAGTCCATAAGCAGTGGCACAAAGAAGTGTGCTGATCAGGTTGCATAATAGAAGATACCAGTCCAGGCAGTTAATATCAACATTTAAAGATCTTAAATATTAAAATCCAGGTGTTTTTCTTAAAATATTGAAACCTCATTCTACATACTCAGTAAATGTGTATTTCTATGAGACATATTTTTCAGACTTCATATCATTGTTTTTACTTGTATCTGCTTATTATTATTTGCTGCAAAGTGGTTGCTTGCATTTTAAGAATAAAAATGTGCAGACTTGCCAGAATCCAATTTTGTGATGATTGGCTCAATATATTTTTGATATCTTCACAGTTCAGAGATTCCAACTGCCCCTGCTGTTTTTGTCAAGGGCTTTCTGGCTTTAGACCCTAGGGTGATGGAATTTCCATGACAGAAGCAATATTTTTGTTTCCTTAGATTAACCTCTCCACCTCTCCTACACCTGCACAGATAATAAGCCGTTCTCAGACCTCCAACACCACCAGCAGCAGCATCACCCAACAGACGATGTTGCTGGGCAGCACCTCTCCCACCCTGAGTGCAAGCCAGGCTCAAATGTATCTGCGAGCTCAGATGGTAGGTTTTGATTACAGTCCTTGCAAAGTTTGGCTTTGGTCTGTCCTTATTGGAAGATCTGAGCTTTCTTTCTTGAATATAGTAAATATTGGGCTGCTCTTTTTTTTTTCTCACTAATTTGTAGTATTGAAGGAAAGTCCTCTTAAGTGCTTGTATGAAGGTTCATAATGTGTTTATTTATCTCAAAGATTTTTCTCAGAAAAGTAGAACAAATTTGCAGAACAAATATGTTACTATATTTGGTTTACATTATTCTTTTTTATTTTCTTTGTTTCTATTCTTTGTTATTTTCTTTATTTACTAAAATTACCATGATAAATAGTTCTTTAAATAAATTAATCTAAAAGTAAAAAAGTAAATCTTAGAAGCTGTACATCAATATATGTAAGTTATGTATCTTTTGAAGATACTACATTTCTTTCACAGATTTAAAAAATTTCAGTCTGTTACCATGCATTTTTTCTTAACAGCTTATTTTCACTCCTGCGACCACTGTGGCTGCTGTCCAGTCTGACATTCCTGTTGTCTCCTCATCCTCCTCATCTTCCTGTCAGTCTGCAGCTACTCAGGTGAGCTTGTGTAAACTTACTAAAGATCTGTTCCATTGAGTGGGACAAAACGGAAAAGTAAGGAAATGTTGTGCTTTAGTTTTTCTTGCTTTACTTTCACCCCAGACCAGAGAGCAGATGAGCTGCTAGGGTGGTTCTGCCAAACTTCAGCTGAGTCACCTTACCTGAGAAGGTGTGCTGAAGGATTTGTCCTTGCTGGGACAGGATGGCAGTAAATGCCTCCTGCATGCCCGGGAGGAAGCAAGCACTGTTGTCTTGGGTTTGAATGTGCCCTATGGTGACACACAGAGCAGTGAGATGTGAAATGTAAACTGGCTGTTCATTACACAGGTACTAACTTTTGAGTGAGGAAAGGATTATGTAATCAACATAGGGAATGGTGATAATAATTAGTCCTCTTTTTCATGTAAAAGATGACGTAAATTAGTGCTGCAAGGGGAGGCATTATCCTTGAAAATGAAACTTTAGCTCAGCACATAGGATTGGAGATCTGGGATCATTATATACAGAATCTGGGTGTGGTATGACAGACTTCAGTGAAAATTATCCCTGACTGATTTACATTTCAGAAAACAAACCTTTTGTTTCCTGTGACATTGGAGGTGTCATGATGAGAAGGGAGATTAATACTGGTTAATATAGAGGTTAGTATAGAAACAAAGGTCTCAGTTTTGTTAGCACACAGATAGCAGAGAAGACTCTGGTCCCACTGACCACCCAAGGCTCTGGTTTATGTTGATGTCTGGAAGCTCACTCACAGACTACTGCACTTCTGCAGTGTCCGTAAAAATAAAATTGCCTTTGCTTAAGATGCCTTGTGTCACTTTGAAGGCACAATAAAAGAGAAAAATGAAAGTTTTAATTCAAATTAATTAACAATTTCCATTTCTTTTAAAATAAGGGAAAAAAGATTTTCGTATTTATCGCTGAAGTAATAAAGATCTGTATCTTTCTCTAAATTTTAAGGCTTTAAAGATACTTTGATATGCAGATTTTTAGCCTCTTGTTATCACACGGGATGAGAAGCATTACAAAATGAGGGTTTTTTTGCTGTTTTTGCCTGATATTTATCATAGCTATTTATAAAGTTTGGGTCTTTTCATGTTTTGCTCATTTCCCAGGTTCAGAACTTGACATTGCGCAGCCAGAAGCTGGGTGTGTTGTCAAGTTCCCAGAATGGCCCACCAAAGAGCAGCAGTCAAAGCCAGTCCCTGTGCCCCAGCAAAGCTGTCAGCAGCTCCAAGGGCAGCCAGGCAGATCCCTCAGAAAGCAATAGGAAAGGCGACAGCCCTGCTCCGGAGTGTCGGAGCACGCCGGTCACACGGACATCCAGCATACACCACTTAATTACACCAGGTGAGATGAATGTGGAGCTACAGAAACTAATTTGTTTGTCACAGTTCTGCCAGAGTGCAGTGCTCTCTGACCATGTTATTATAGATATTCCACATGAACAGAGTTCAGATTTTATTAGTAAATTCACTTATTTGTTGGTATTGGATGTTGTGCAGGATTTTGATTAAGCAGAGGCAGGAATGTTCTTAAATCACAACACAAGCGCAATGTAGCAACTGCAATACCCTGTTTAGTCACAGCACAAACATGATTCTTATTCCTGGTGTCTCTGTATGTTTGTTGTCAGGACATGCCATCCCATTTCTGGGCAGCAAAATATGGGCTGAAACCACCTCAAGCTTCTTATTTCCATCTAAATCCATTGTATTGGTGGTTTATTTCTTTTTTCTGTGTTGTCTATGTCATGAGAATGTTCTTACATAAACCTATGGGTTTTTATAAACCCATAGATAACAATGCTCAGAATTTTAGTATTTTGTATTGTGATAAATCAAAATAGCCTGCACTTGGTTAGAGAGGCACTTACACTGCATGTAGCATGTTTGCATCTTAGCTTTCTTATTTTGAAAAAATGATGGTAGCCTAGACAATTGGTCTGAATTCCGTGGAATGTAGCTTGGCTTAATGACAGCTTTTAGAGAAAGAGTGGGACTTAGAGGCAGACATTCTGGATGTATTGAGTCCTAAGGCTCTCAGAACTCACGTTGGTAAGAAAAAACCCACCCTTAGTAGCAGAACAAATCAAAAACCTACATAAATGAGCTGTTTCTCAAGTGGACAGGACAGAGCAAGAAGAGGTTTGCATGTGGAGGAAAATTCATGTGTGTGCTGTAAGAAATAACTGGTGAGTCACTGGTTCACTGAAAGGTGATGTGATTTCTCTGGAAGCTGCACTATTTTTAGGTTTGTGCCTCTCAGTTGCTGTGTTCAAGTTCAGGCAAATGCTTTCAATGGTTTAAATTTATACTAAACCCTTGGAGTTTTATTTAGTCTCTTAACATAGTATTATCTAAAGTTTAACTTAACAGTTATCAGCAAATCCTGTTGTGCTTATCATTTCTCTTCCAATCTGCTTCAAAGCAAAGGTTAAATCCATTTGAAGTTGTGTGAAATTCTTAAATAAGGCTGAATCAGCAATAATCTTAGACCTAACAGCAAAAAAAAAAGTTTAGATACTTCTTTATAGAAAGTACATATATGTAAAAAGCATGGCTATACTTATTTATTCACTGCTGCATTTTGCTTTTGAAATATTCCCCTAATAAATTGTTACTGTGTTCTGTGTGGTGTCAAAGATATTTTTAAACAAATACTGGAAGTGTTGAAAAAAATAGTGCTGATCTTTAAAGTGGGCATTTTTGAGGTATTTTATAATATTTTCAGGACTTGAAGAAATAAATACTAATTGTCACTTTTTCTCTCTTCCCTCACAGCTTCATATTCTCCATTGCAACCTCATTCTCTAGTAAAACATCAGCAGATCCCACTTCATTCGCCACCTCCAAAAATTTCCCATCATCAGCTGATCCTGCAGCAGCAGCAGCAGCAAGTCCAGCCCATTGCACTCCAGACTCCTCCGGGCCAGGAGCCGCCTCCATCCCAGCACTGCCTGCCCCTCCCCAGCCATGCGCTGCCCCCGGCTCCCAGCACCGTCCAGTCCCACTGCTCCCCTATCCACATCCATCCTCCGCCACTCACGCTCTCTCCTACCCCATCCCAGTCAGCTCAGCAGTCCGTGGTGGTGTCCCCTCCGCCGTCCCACTCCCCGAGTCAGTCGCCCACCATAATTATTCACCCTCAAGCCCTTATCCAGTCCCAGGCCAGTTCGCTGGTGCCGGCGGCTCTGCAGCCCGAGCCGGCTGCTCCCCAGGCGGCCGCCGCCAACCCCGTGCGGCCATCGCAGGGGCTCAGCCTCCCGCCGCACCTGCCGCTCCCGCCCTCGCCCGCCGTGCACATCGGGGCCGTGGAGCCGCCCAGCTTGGTTTCCCCGGGCCAGCAGCTCGTGTCCTCCACGCCGCACCAGCAGTATCCGCCCGTGCAATCCGCTCCCATCCCTCTGGCAGCTCCGCCTCAGCTCTCGGCATCCTCAACGCAGATTCAACCGCTGCCCCTGCAGTCTGTGCAGTCTTTACAAGTGCAGCCTGAAATTCTGTCCCAGGGCCAGGTTTTGGTTCAAAACACTTTGGTTTCTGGGGAAGAACTTCCTGCTGCAGAGGCTTTGGTCCAGCTGCCATTTCAAACTCTTCCACCGCCACAGACGGTCGCGGTAAATCTGCAGGTGCAGCCATCAGTTCCGATTGAAACTCCAGCGGTGAGTGATAACATTGCGTCCTTTATTCTTTCCCTGGGCTTCTCCAGAGCTGTGACTCTGACCCTTTGACTTCAGGGGGACCTAAATCAGGTGCTAGTCAGAGGACAAGAAACCTATTGATTACAGAACTGAATTTTAAGAAAACAATAGACGTTTTTCTCCCATTTCATGTTTTGGTTTGGGTTTTTTTTGTTGCCTTTTTGTAATGGATCTCCAGTCAAGAACAAGAATATCAACCGGGAATTGTGGAAGTGTAAATTTGAGATCTAAAATCTTGTTTCTTAATGAAATTACAATGTATTTGAAGTTGAAAAAAGTAAGTAAATATATGGCAATGCTTACATAAAGAAGTTTGGTAACTATGACATGAGGACTGTAAACTTTTACCTCAATACAAATAGATTTTGATTAGGACAACAATCTATACTAGGTGGAAGGTGCATATCAGGTTTAGATAAGATGGTAGGTTTCTGGATTTTTACTTTTGTACTAACATTAAAAATACCCTCTTCATAAAAGAGCAGGGGAATTTTGATGCTATTTTGGCAATTCCCATCACCAACATTTAATTTGATTCAGTGTTTGTCTCGGATGTCTGCAGTTTGTAATTGAAGGTTTTGCCTTCAGTCACTGGATTAAAATCATGTACAGGAAAATAAAACGATATGCAAATACAGCTGATGTTTAAGATGGCATTGCTGGGTTTTAGTGGTAAATTGCTAATGAGATTAAGTTGAGCAAAAGAATCAGCAGCTCTTGTAGGCTTTTTGAGGCTATCAACACGTTAAGGAAGGAGGTGTGCTGTTCATTTTCAATTTCATTTTAAAAGGGTAATAATCTCAACTCTGCTATTTCATGGAAAAATTGGGCAAAAGAGTAGGAGCCAGGTTAGCTTTTGACAGGGTGGTTTTATGCATTTTAATCTGCTAAACTGACTGTCAGGAATTTATGTAAATTTATTTCAATACTTTTGAGGGTAAGACCTTAAAATCTCTTATAACCACTAATGCCTGATTAAGTTACACCACTAAGTCTTGGTGTACTCTTCTGAAATACTCAGCTTGTTTACACTACTGTATAAGATAGAACAATTTGCAGACATGTCATTAAACTTGCATTTTGCAGATGTGTTTAAATAACATCAAATGTATGTGCAATTAAGAATAACCATAAACTATACACATAAAATACTGAAAAAGTCAAGTTCTCTTCTCTGTTTGATTGGAGAACTGTGCTTCTTTATATATTACTGTTTGTAACAAAAGACTTCAATTTTACTTTCATAGATATTGTGATGTCCTCAGAGTTCATTGTTTGGTACGCATTTTGGGAACTAGTATTTTATTAAAAGATTAACATATTTGAACTGGTAATTTATTTTTAAAACTGTATTTGTGCAACTCTTTTAAGGTGTTAAGATAGAATGGAAATCTCTCTAAAGCAATAGTTTGTTGGATGCAGATTTGCCAAGTGGAGAATGTGTGTGAAGGGGAGATGCCCGAGGACTCAGATTGTGTCCACATGGCAAGAACACCTACACCACCCACCTTGTCCCCACCAGCCATAACGTTGGGCCATGGAGAGGCTCTTAATTCAGAAGATCCTTTGTCAGGTGAGGACAAATGCCAGGCTAAGGTACCTTTTGGTTTTGTGATTTGTGTAAGTAATTAATGGCCAGATGTGTTAGCAGATACTGAGTAAAGGAAAACGTTTGCATGAGGAGGGTGTTTTTGTGGAATAGTCTGTTGAGATAAACCATCTTGTTTTATAAGTGGAATCTATAAAGCCTAGGGAAGAGCCTGTGTTAGGGGATGATGGGTGCAGAGATGGGTCTTGGGGATTTATCACCTCTTACTTCCACATTCTGAGCCAATGGTTGGACATAAGTGATAAAACATAACATGTTTTTTTTATTTTTTGCAGAACATGGGGGACTGCCTTCAGTGACATCATCAGTCAGTGCCTCAGTAATTAAATCTCCATCTGATCCTTCCCATGTCTCTATTCCACCACCACCTCTTTTGCTTCCAGCAGCAACAACAAGGAGCAACAGCACATCCATGCCCAACAGCATTCCCAGCCTAGAAAATAAACCTCCACAGGCTATTGTTAAACCCCAGATCCTGACCCACGTCATCGAAGGCTTTGTGATTCAGGAGGGGTTGGAGCCATTCCCTGTAAGTCTGAAAGTTGCTAGGAATGTTTTACTACTCATCTTTGAAGTTAACTCTTTGTAAGAATGATGTTATTTGTGGCTAGTAGATATTTAGATCTTGAATTATGTTTCAGATGTTGGTTTTGACTTTTTCTTCACTGATTGGTGACTTGAGTAGTAGGCTATATCTGGAGATAACTATAGAGAGTGGGTTTAGGCTACCATTTGGAATAACTTTTTTACATTTGTCTGCCTCCTAGATCCCTCAATTTAAGTGATACCTTAATTAAAATCTCAGACTTGAGTGTGTGTTAAAATTCTAAAATGCTACAATTTGTTGTTTCAAGCACTGGCAAGCTCTTAACTGGGCTAGGTGTAATTAGTGCTGTGTCTGATAAGAATTACTGTTGAAAATTTTAAATCACAAACTGACAATTTATACCTGCCTTACTAATTTAACACGTGTCTCATTTTCCCATGCCTTCATTTCTGTAGATATAATGTGTTTCTTCCTTTGTTAAAAATAATTGCAAACTCTGCAGAGCAGGAGTGAGTCTTAATTTGTTTGAGAAATGAGCTTTGGCACAATATAATTATGCTTCATTGATGCGAAGTAGAAATTGATCATCTTCTCAACAGTTACAACTGTTAAGTCATAAATACTGTTTTTAATTATTCACTGTTGTGAATAATGTTAATTACTCACTGTTGCTTTGCTTTTATTGCACTAGGTCAGTCGTTCATCTTTGCTGGTGGAACAGCCTGCAGAGAAGAGATTGCTGGTGGAGGGTCAGATCATGAGTGTGGTGTGTGTTGAATCAGACTTGCAGAACACAAAACATGCAGACAATTCATCAGACACAGAGATAGAGGATATGATTGCAGAAGGTTTGTAGTTTTTGTTTAAATACCCATTTCCCCTCTCCAGTTCTGTGTGCTATGAAATGGCAATCAAACTGTGGCCTAACAGAAAAGCCAAGTTATTCTGCGAACACATGTTTTTGTATTAATTCATCTAAGATTTTAAAAGTTCAGAATTTTTTAGCCACTCCTGGGTTTTCTTTCCCACAGCTTGTATCTTCATTACACCAGAGCTGTGTTTGGTGATATGCTTCAATTTAGTCTTAATGCAACTCTTTCTTTCATTCTCTTAAAATAATTCTATTCCCTCTTTGTGGCAGTTACTTTGTCATTAATTTGTTTCATTAGATGTTAATTCAGTTTTCTTCTCAGTATTAACACTAGCTTGTCTGTTTTGTGGAATTATCCAAACACTCATAGTGTTCCTAGTTAGTTATTTTTCCTGACAGCTGGTGTTAGGTTTATGTAGGGAATTTGTAACTACTCATTAGCTAGTAGGAAACATCCAACATTGAGACACATCCATGTACACAGAAGTTGAGTAGAGGAGATTTTCTGATAGTAAACCAAGGTATGATTTTGTGTCTGGTAGAAACACCCTTCAAATACCCTTCTCAGTATTTCCAGCTCTGCTGCACTAGTGCTTTTTGTAGAGCAGGAAAAGGCCATCTCACCTCACCAATAACAGAAAAATACTCTGTAACAATAAGATGTAAATCAGCAGATGCCATAATCATTTTCTTTACGCATGCAGCTTTTTCATAGATTCAATGTTACATATATTCAAGATTCAGTGTTTGCTTTCACAAGTTCTTTTGGTTGTAGCAGCTGCTTATTCAAAGAAAGCACTTTAAAAGGTAAATTCATTATGTCATTACAGGAGAGTTTGTATTTAGACTGTGGAAGGCCTGGTTCTCATAATGAACTCTTTATGAAGCAAGTCATGAGTAATGTAGCCCTTCTTTTTTAATTGCTTGCTATGTTTGGGGGCAGATCTGCTCATGGATGGCTTGAAATTCAACAAAAAAACTGATTAAGTTCATTGAATAACTTAATTGAAGGTTCATTAAGGTTCAGTTTGCTCAAGATCTTTTCTAGACAGAATGAAATCTATGACTTGCTTAGCTTTGCATAATTGTCTGTTAATCAAAGTATTTAATTGAATGTGTTAAATATTTGAAGATCTTTTGCCTGCTTCAGGTGAGAGATGTGAACATAATTTTGTGTCATTGAAGCTGACTTTATTCCTCATTCCTTCTTTAGAGGGACTGGATGAAATTGAAAATGATCTTCTGAAGTGTGAATTTTGTGGAAAAATGGGATATCCCAATAAGTTTCTGCGGTCAAAAAGATTCTGCTCCACATCCTGTGCCAAAAGGTAACTCTATGTAGTTATTACTTATTATTATCTGGTTAATGGATTAATCTCCCCTGGTTAAGAGAGCAAGAATTCACAGTCAACATCTGAATGCAAAGTCTTCCATTATAACAACTAGAAAGTTGATGCTTAATACTGTAAGTTTTAGAAATGCGGAATGGTTTCCCATTTCTAGTTGTCACTTAGCTCTTTTTTAGCATCAGTGTCTGGACATGACCTTTCTCATATCTCTGCTACATTTCCATTTAGGTAGTGGGAATATATATTTTTGATTCTTGGGACGCGACCAGCAAAATAATCTTAAAGAGATTTAGTCCTTTAATCTTAACATGGGATTTTTGCCTCTATTCTCCTTTGACTGGGTAGGTATCAGCTAGATAGAGAAAATGGAACCAGAAAATACAATGTGATTTTAGGTTTTTAGTGGATATTTTAGAGCAGAGCTGTACTATGCTATAAAATGCAAAATACTTCTATCATGGAAAATTTTAAGAATGGAGAGGACAGATATCTTCCAGGGGTAATCTTGATATACTTGATCCCACAACGAGATGAGGGCTTTGATTAAATGGCCTTTGAGATACCTTTCCCCTTGTATTTCTGTGACAGCTGTTGTTGTAATTAAGCAGCATTTCTACAACACTGTGATTTTATGGTTACTTGATTGAATTCAGTCCAAAAACTAATAGTGCATGATTGAATATATCTTACTTCTTTAGGCACAGCCTTAGTTGCACTAAGAAATTTGGGCTGTTTCCATCAGACAAGACCAGTCGTTGGAATCGGAAGTCAGATAGCCAAAGTCTTGGGCGACGCGGGCGTCGGCCGAGCGGCCCTGAGGGGGCGTCACGAGATCATTTTCTTAGACAGGTCTGTGGAATATTTGCTTAAAACTATGGCACTGCTTTGGGAATTGCAAATAAAGCCTAATACTGTAGTTACTGCGTTTTCCAGCTTCCAATTACTTATCCATCTGCAGAAGAAGATGTGGCTCCTCATGAAGACGCAGTTCCAGCGGCCATGACCACGCGTCTGCGGAGGCAGAGCGAGAGGGAGCGGGAGCTCCGGGAGCTGAGGATGCGGAAAATGCCGGAGAGCATCGACCTGTTACCAGTGGTGCAAACTGACCCCTCAGTGTGGACTGTCGATGAAGTTTGGGCCTTTATACATTCTCTGCCTGGTATGGAATGGGCAATAACTTGTTCTCTGTTGGTTTTAAAAGTGAAGCTCCTTGCTTTGCAGCAGCACTGTGATGAGGAGGTGGTGTGGTGACAGCAGCAGTGTTAGCTGGTGATAGAGACTGGAATGTGATTTGTTTCCTCCTGCTTGTTCCTTCAGCACAAATCCCATGTTGATAGAACTAGTCCCACTTCTGCTGTTGCATCCCAGCTGATGGAGATTAGAGCTGTTCCTTCCTTCAGTCTGACTTCTCTCAAGAGGTCAGTAGAGAGATCAGACACACTTCCTCCCTGTTACACTGCTTTCTTCTCTTCCCTCCTCACTTGTTCCTTCTTCACTTCCTTCCTCCCTTGCTGCTTATTCAGTAGAAAAAGCAAGAACAGTGTTACTTCTCTTGATACAACTGAAAAGTTTGAAAGACCTGTCATGATACAAGTCATTAAAAAAGAATAAGCAAGTTTCTGCTATAAAGTTAAAATTTATTTTGCTCAGATATAGCTTTGCTCAGATCTTCTGCCTAGAAATTCTGCATACTGCTAGTCTCAGTTTGTTCTCAGAAAAAATAATCTGGTTTTTCCTTATTCACAAACCTTTCCTGTAGCTCGATATTCAGTTACCTTTATGCCATCTTCAGGTTATTTGACATTTATAATTTCCTAACTATCATAACCTTTAAAACTTCACTCTCTACCTTTTCCCAAGGATGCCATTTCATCTGATCAGACACTGTAACCCCTACAGATAACAAGGCAGATCTCCACAGTAGCAGTCATACCAGAATTTTTGTTGCTTACCCATTAAAACCCAGGCTATGTTTGTTTCTAATTTTCTGCTTTTTCTGGAATGTTATACCATTTTTTTAAATTCCATTGGATCATTAACCTATAAGGAATATATCTTCACTGCTAAGTCATACACATGCATTATGACAGACAGTCTTTTTTAGTAGGTCAGGAAAAGAATTGAGTAAGAGATGTCTAAAATCAGTAAAAATCGTCCTTGACTTTCTTTCTGCTTCTGGGAACCTGCAGTGATGACTGTAGAAACAAGCAAAGCTCCTTAGGTTTGGGATGTGATCATTCCTGTTTCTGTACTTGAGCTGTGTTATGGAGTATAGCTCTAATCACTGCTGTTTTCAGTTACTGTTTTTATGGATTTGAGGCTCTTGTTAATTCAATAACTAATCCTAGGCTCTCAGTAAATGGTAGTTCCTGTGCTAGAATAATTGAAGTGCCATATAGACACAATTCACTTGCAAGTATGAAACCAAAAATTTGATTTTTAAAATGTAGTTTCTGTTTTGAAACCATTTCTTTTACAATATTACACCAGCTGCTGGATCAAGTTTTGTTTTTTGTATTCTATAAACAAGGTGATCTTTGATTTTAAACAAACTTACATTTATTTGTATGTAATGAAAATTTATTATAATTACTCATTCCTCTCCATATGAATGCCTAGTTTCTCAAATACTTTATTTTTAAAAACGTTCAATAGATATATAAAGTTATATTCACAACCTGCCAGAAATTTTATTGTTACATTTGGGCTTTTTGGTAATTTTGGGGTTTATTCTTTTCAGTATATTCTCAAGTTGCTCTCTTGAAAAAATATTTTATCATATTACTTCCAAGCTTAGTTAATGCAGGAAATAATATAGATAGTTTCCATATGACATTTTATATTATATATCTACTTGATACACACTTATATAGCTGCTCTGTGCAGACCATCTGCCATGCTGTAGGAGATGGTGATTTGTCACTTTTCCATAAACATTTAGGGACATCTGTTTTCATTTACAGCTTTCTACAGTCTGTAGTTGAAGTGGACTTGTGTCCTTATCAGGCTTTTCCTGAGTTCCTCTGGAGCTTTTTGGAGAAGTCAATGTCCAGGACACTTGCACTGTTAGCTGTTTCTTCTGGGGGAAGAGATAGAACAGCTTAAGCTGAGCAGAATTGTTCTCCTTTCTTTCTGCAGTTGCAAGATAAATGACCTTTCACCCGTTTCCCACCCGTTTCTTTTTGGCCAAGTTATTGCACAACAAGCAGTTGCAAAAGTGCTTGAGAATATACCCAGATGTGCTTGGATGAGGGAACTGCAAAAACTTCATCATCTATCCTCTGCTTTTCCAAAAATGAATTTGATAAAAAATATTTAAGAAGTTGCACAGAAATTGCTTAAAAGAAAAAGCTGGCAACAACAAACATCCAGTTTCCTATTCCAATAGGACCAATTTTGTTCCGAAATGTAAGAACTTCTCCTCATCTCTCAGATTCTTTGTAAATTATGTGGTCTGACAACCACAATTTTCAGGTCTCAAATCAGACATGCCATGATGCCTTTCCCAGAAATACTCAATACTTGACTTAAAGATGTTTTATCTCTTGTCAGTGCTTTAATAAGAAAACCTTTGTGATCATGTCAGTGCTAATTGTTGCATGTGGTCTGTTTGACAAATCATTAAGAAATAAATAGTGCTTTATTCTTTGTAATAAGTTAGCTTTTTCCAACCTTGAATGTTACAACCTTCACATAGTAGTAATTCAAATGAATTCAATTTTGGGTGTTGATACTTCCTTCCACGTTTCCTTTCCATTTGCCTTGTACACATTTGTAAATCCATCAGGAAACTAGGCTATCTATTCTTTATAGAATTTAGATCTGAACACACAAGAGAATTAGTTGCTGTCATCTAGGTAGAAAAGTTATTCACAGTAATTTCATATCTCTGTAATAGTGTACTTTTAAAAGGAGAAAATGTAAAAATGCAAAAAATAAGCTTGAGGAATAGTTGAAATTAGGAATGGAAAGTGGAGCACAAATTCAAGTGTGTCTGAAAGGCTGTGAGACAGATGGAGAGACAGCTGGATTGAGGACACAAATGTATTAAAAAACCCCATTAAAAACATGGCTGGGGTAAAGAAGCTTCAAGTAAACAACTGACAATGAGTGCTCTCATGGATGTTGTTAGAAGACATTTATCAATCTAGCAGAGCTGCCATAGAGCCAGGCATAACTGGCTGATTCTGGTCAGCACATGTCCAGAAAGAACATCTTTGGAGGAACGTTTATTTCCATAGGGTTCTTCAGTGGAAAGGGGCCCTCAGTTACCTGGGACAGTCCAACCCATGTAGAGTCTTTTTTATATGTTGTGATCAGTAACCTGAGATTGGTATTTCACGGAGTTTAACATGGAAAAAAAACATCCAACCAGTTTAAAGTTGCACTTGTGAAGTGAGTTACTGCTGTGTGTAGAATATTCACTCTGATAACTGATGATAAATATCTTCATGAGATGGTTGTGCCAAAGCCCATACATCAAAACTTTGTTTCCTTAGCTCAGTGGTGTAACACATAGCTGGAATTAACTCCTTTTGGAAATGGCAGCTATTTGGATGTTCTCGCTGCACATAGCAGTATAATATAGTTGTCTTTTATAGAATTAGATAATAGTATCTTTTGATTGCTGGAAAGAACCCACTTGAATTATGTTCCTGATTGCAATTTTAGTGCTGTTTTCCCAGTCTCTTCCAATGATGAGAGGTTGTTCCTCTTAATGAAATGAAAATTGTCTTTACTGGGACTTGAAATTCCCAATGAGTAGTTCTCCAATAAATACAGTGTAATTAGAGGCTGTAGTAAAAATTACTTCCGTATTATTTCAGAATTCCCATCGTAATACTGAATTCTTGTATGTAATTTAGATTCAACAAGATAAAGGGATGAGCGCTGGAAAATGTGTAGCTGAAAAGCTCTGGTGTGGACAAAATCATTGGATCTAAGAATAGACATTTCTAAACCAGTAATCATATTTTTTATTGCCTTTAGGTTGTCAAGATATTGCAGATGAATTTAGAGCACAAGAAATTGATGGACAAGCTCTCCTCTTGTTGAAGGAGGATCACCTTATGAGTGCAATGAATATTAAGCTTGGACCTGCATTGAAAATCTGTGCACGTATCAATTCCTTGAAAGAATCCTAGGAGGTGAACATGAAGGTTTAAAGAACAGTTTCTCAGAACAGAACCAACAGTAATATGCCAACATCTTCACTGTGGCATGAGTGTTACTGTGATGTTTTGTTAAGTAGGTGGGGCTCTCCCCACATAAAGACTTTAAAATGTTCCTTTGATTATACCAGGAGTCCTCTGTAGTTTTCAACAACTAATAGGTTTATAGTAAAACCTGAGTAATGCTTTGAGTTGAAATTTTTCATGGGAAAACAGGAAGTGAAATATGCTGTGGTAGGTTAGATACTCCCCAACATGTACTTCGTCTTACGAGTTTATGGTTAACACCCCAGTCCCCACCCCAATCTAGACACCATTTAAATTGTGTTGCTGTATTCTGAGAGATTTTTCCCACATACAGCAGTGTTTGGACTGAACTAACAGAAGTGTCCACAGGCCCTGTGGAAGCACTAGTACCAGTAAAATGCTATGCATTTAGTTGTGCTCTCTGAGTTTGTTTTAGTCTTGAGCAAATTGTTTGTAAGGGGTGGGTTGGCAGCTGGTTTTCCTCATGTAGGCTTACCTTCATCTCTGCCACTATAGTATTTTCTTGAAGTCTGTAAAATACTATAAACCATGTAGATGTCTCATCAAAATCCTCATGATCAGGCTACTGACACTCCTGCCAGAGGTAACTGAAGCACATGTTACTTTACTCTTTGAATGCTGCTATGCACTAAGGGGGCATTAAGTGTTAGGTTTGTAGTTTCACATGCTGCTAGTTAAGCTAGACCAGCAGTTCTCAAATGAGGGTTCAGAGTGGACCCTCAGGAAGTGTGTGAGCACTCAGAGTTCAGGTTCCCAAATGCCTGGATGTGAGGGGCTGAAAACTGCAGCCAGGACCAGCTCATGTTGAGACAAATTGCTTTAGAGACTGGGGGTAGAGAAGGGACAGCATAGCTCAGATCTTCTTGATACCTCTTCTAACATGTCTTTCCCTGTAGTGCATTCCCACTGCCTCACTGGAAGCTTCAAAGCACCTTTTCCTTGTCCAGTGGCCAGTGTGAGCTGCACTTGCAGTACTCTGAGGAAGGAGCAGTGAGCCCCCTCAGCTTGTGCAGGAGCAGCTGCTGCTGCCATGAGGGAGCCTGGAGCTGCAGGTCAGCAGGAGGAATGCCAACGTTGGCAACTCTGGGAGGAATATCCAAAGGCCCTGCTTTGTCCCCCTGGCAGGAGATTTTGTCTTGGATGCTGCAGACTCAGATGGTGGGATTTTATTGTCCCCCTCCATCTTCCCTCTCTCACACTTTGTGGAACAAATACACTTCCCCAGTTACTGATGCTCTTGGAAGTTGCCTGGGCTCTGAGGCAGCAGCACCTTCTTGGCCTTTGCTTCCCCACCACCTGTGTATGAATGCTCTTGGATGTATTTTGTCCTTCTGTTCCCTCCCTTTTGCAGCTCCACTCCCCTTATGTACAGACCTGAATCCCTAAGCTCTTGTTTAGGGAAAGAAGGGTACGTGTGCTGATAGTCATTGTGTATATTTGAATTAAATATGTGTATGTGTCTGCAAATAATGTATTTTTTTGTATTTTATGCAAATTACTGCATAATATATGGTTGTGTAGGGAGGTATTCGGGGGGCTGTATAGTATTCCTGAAGAGAAGAGAAACTGACCTAAAGTTTGAGAACTGCTGCCCTAGATCAAAAGGAGTCAATGCACATACACTGGCTAAAAGGCAGGTTTGTGACAGATAGATTAATATGTATATTATTTAACTGATGACCTTAAAGAGTAAATTTGGATTACAGAAAAATCTGTGCTTCATTTTCCTTTAATTAGACTATTGCTTTGTTTCCACTAACAGATTTTCTACCATTACTTTCTGGAGATCAGTGTTAGAATGAATCATTGTTCTTAATTACAACAGTTTGAGCTTGCTAATAGCAGATATTATTAATGTTTTCATTAACCACTGAAGCTGCAAGTTAGGACAACATATTGCAGTTGCACGCTGATATGTGGTGAGAGCCCTTATCCAAAAGGCACCAAAGCTTTAGAGGATTAATTGATGCCTAGGTTTGTTTTGGAGGGAAGTCGCTAAGCACTTTCTAATTTGTTTTTTTTTTCTGTTTTCAGTTACTGTTGTAAAATAAACTTCTTAGTTGAAGTTTCAATGTTTGCTATTGTTCATTTGAAAGACATTCAAATGATGGAGACAGTGGGTTCCCATTTGTAGCATTTCTGTAAGCTACACAGTGTAGCATATCTGTAACATATGTTCTAAAGGATATGTTCTGTTTTGATGAGCTAACTGAAGACTAAAGATATCTTAGATATTTATCCTTTGGCTTTTGTCTTAAAGTTTTATTATTTTTATACAGAAATCTCACTGGCTACTTTTTAATCTGTCTTCTGATTGTACTGTTCTTAGGTAATGTAAAAAGTAGGGATACATAAATGTGGTTTGATAATGGCTTAAGGTGTACTAGAAAATGTGGACTTAGGGGTCTTATTTAGACCTGTAGTTAATCAGTGTTACATGCATGAGAATTTCATGGCTGCTTTAATTTTGCTTTATTAGATGGCTTTCAGGAGAGCTTCTCCAGCTAGTGTTTGTATCCAGCTCAGCCATAATCACTGCCAGGTGCCAGGAGTTCAGAGCAGACCCCAGTAAGGCACATCTGGTCCTGTTCGTCTGGTATGTAACATTCCCTGTGGGTTTGGGAGAGCCACAGATAATGAGTTATGTTTTAAATATTCATGTATGCAACAGCTTAGAATGTGGGCCTTGTGCATATTGAAAGTTTTTTTTCTTTTTCAGTGATTTTGGCAATTAACTGGAACTTAAAAGCAGACACAGCTATACCAACCTGTACTGATAGAAGTGCACTTGTATGGGAGTGTTTGCCAGTGTAGTTGTGTCAAAAAAATCAGTTTTTAAAAAATTCACACTTGAATGTGAAAGTAGGCTGGAAAATTTCCAAGTGCAACTGAAGTCTACTTGGGAAGCTTATGAATTTCCTCAAAAAAGCAATATAATACTTAGAGTAACAGTCCTCCAGAACCATTTTATTTACTGGCCACTTGCTGTACAGATAGGGAAGGTTTTCCCAGGCTTATACTACCATTTTCCATGGCTTTCCCATATGTTAGGCTGTACCCTCTTGCAAAAGAAGAAGTATTAGTGATTGTAATTGTATTTTAACACTTGTTCTCACAGGATGTGTCTACAAGAAATATTTTTTATTCTCTTTATTTCCTAGGATTTTGCTTTCTGTATTCAGACTTATGTATTCAGCCTGTGTTGCAGGCTACCCCTTACAGAAATGTTTGCAGTATTTCAGCTTCTATGGGAATAGCTCAGAAGGGAGATACATTCCATGGCTTTTTCCCTTCCTTTTTCTCTACCACTCTCCATCTTACCTTACTCCTTAATGAAAACTGCAGCATTAGCTCAGGGCAAGGCCCTTTTGCAGAGCATTGGGCTGAAGGTGGCTGCCAAGATTCCATTCAATAGAACAGAACTGTGACACTTGTCTCAGCTTCAGGGTTTGTTTGGGGTTTTAAAGAATTGCACACGAATGATCAAGATGGATGTGCAGCCTCCCCTGATCCATCTGGCTCATATCACTCAGCATCCCTGCTTTGCAGCAGGAGCAGGGCACTCCCCTGAGGAAGCTTGGCTACCTCCACTGACTTAAAGTGCCAGTTGTTTTGGCTCACCAGAGTGTCTGAAGGGTTTTTAAACAGGCTGCATTGTAAATCCATTCTTCTCCATCCATTAACCCATCATATTTTTTCCAGAAATTAAGTTCTTGATGCAGGGTAAAGCCTTTGCTAGATTTTTGTCAGTGAGATATTTTAAATGGGTGATTTATGTCCTGCAAGCATCCATTTCCTCATTTCTTTCCTGTGAAAGCAAGTATTTAGTCCCTGACTTCCACCTGTGCTTTGTCTAAAAAGGAATCCAGCCTTTTGGATAGGACAGATGGAGTCCTTTGTAACTGCACATGTGGCAGGAAGAGGAAAGGATGGGATAAAACCAACTGTTTGGGCAGATCTGTGATAGCTTTTGCATAATTTGTATATCTGGTAGTGTAAGGAAATATTCAGGTACAAAACCACTGAAGTGTAATTTGAATGGTAATTCATTGTGAGTCTGGGCTGGGTGTGGTGTCACTGCCTGGCATGGCAGCTACAGCTAATGCCAGTTTCAGATGGATGTTCTCATTCTGATATCACAATATCCATGCAGAAACTTCCACCTCAAGAGCTCAACAGATTTCTTACACAGTGACAAATCTACAGCTCTGAGTGATCAAAGAATTCAGTGGTTTTGCAAATAATTAGATATCTCCATAATTCATAATGAGTTATTCTGATTGTACTGAGACTGCTCATACTAAAACTCAGCATGTATAAAAGCTTGCAGGGTTATTTTCTCACCAGTATTGTATGGAGATGTCCTGTTAGCATATACTTAGAAATATATTTGTCATCATTAACCAGATATTTCCTCATTGATTGTTTTAGGCTGCAGATAATGACTGTGCAAAACAATCAGTTTAGGGTAGTTCTTTAATATTCGCCTAAATTAGTTTATTAGAGATGGAGAGAAGCTAATAGAATATTTTTAGAGTATTTTGTTTTAAATACACTGTTCCTGTTCAATGCTGAGTGGAGCAGGTATGAGCAGAGCTATCAATTAATAATTTCAGTGTAAAGTGTTAATTGCTCATAGAGAATTAGTTTTCAAGTCACTCTTGCGTAGTGAGCTGTAGTTTCAGACAGGAAATACTATGAGGAGAAAGAAATTTTAAATTAATTTAATGCTTAGTTAATTTAAGATGAGCCTAAATTAAGTTAATTTTAAAAGCATTTGCCTTTAGTCATGAAAGTTCATTTAGACCTGAAAGGTTCTGTGTAGTTACGTCCCCTGGATGGCTTTGCAAATAGTGATGCTCCAGACAGGTGCCAGCTGTGTGGGTTTTTCAGGAAGCTTTTACAGGAAGCTGTCCCTGGTCTGAGCTGTTGGAGTCAGGGCCTGGGACACTGAGCACCAAGACAGTGAGCACACATTACCCTAATCCATGAGAATCAGCCTGGTTTGTTTTTACCATCTTCATCTCTTTGGAAATCTGACATTTCTTTCCCCACTCAATTTCTGAGCATGGCATTTTGCTCTTTTGGGGGCTGGAGCATTTTGTGTCCTGCTTTATTCCCTGGGTCTCATGGTCAGCACTTCCACATGTTCTCAACACCCCATCCTAAACTGCTGTGTAGGTTTGTGTAACCTCTGCATGAAAACACACACCTGCTCATTCACTTGAAGGTTGCATAATATTTTCTGATCTTGTAGGGCAAAGTGGAAGGGAAAAAGCAAAGTTCAGAGATGTGAATATGCCAGTAATTGCAGGTATAGAGTAAGCTCATAGTCCAGCTTTTGTAGCTATGGATTTAACTTTTCTGAGGCGCAGTTCTGGGACCCAGTGTTATGAACAGATTGCAAGTTAAAATTTTTTAAACTTCCAGCAGGTATTCTTGTTGAATTATCCAAGTGACTCTGTACAGTAAGGAGCTAGAAAAAAAGAGATTTTAAAAGACTTTTTCCATCTAGAAGTAATTGTAACTTGAGCACAATTGTGCATTCATAGAATTTTGATCATAAACACTGTTTGAGTGCAATACATAACACTGAAGGAGCATTCTAATTGTGTTTATGAAGCACTGCTTTAGTACATAGGGTTGTTGACAGGCTTGTGGTGTTGTTGCTAGGTAATAACCAAGGTATCTGTGCTGATAATGGGATTAGGCTTGAAGCACAAATGTCTTTGATTCATGAGGTAGATCTGCTTTGTAGGTGAAGCCTGGGCAGCCTGTGGAAGGCTTGTGTTGTCCTCCACTACCCAGCCAGGATGCTTCCATCCTCCGGCAGCTTTTTGCAAATTCATTTTTGGAAAGAACAATGAGGGATTCTGCACACCCAGCTTCCTTTCCAAGTAGTCTTTGTGTTATAGAGTGAACAAGCCAGTACTGACCAGGAAAGATGTGTGTAAAGATGAAGGGTTTTATCATTGAGTGCCAAATATTCTGTTTAGAGTTGAAAACACATAGAAAATCTCATTAAAATCAATGTTGATTTGTAAGAGATTCTTTAAATGAGAAAAGCACAGAAGTCTCCCATAAAGGGTTAACACCTTAGCTGTTGTTAGCATTAATCTCAAATAATCTTATAAGAATTAAGAACCATAAGGTATTTGAATAGTGTAAGGCCATTAGTTGCTGGCACAGCACAAGAAATGCTGTACAGAGGAGATATAGCAGTGGTTATCTGTAGTTCTTTTATTTCAGGTATTTCCACCTTCCTGGCACAGCTTCTGTCCTCTTTGGCAGTGAAACTGTCACCCTGTTCTAGAGAGGGATGGTCCAGGCGCCAGTGTTGGGCCTGCCCAGAAGCACCAGGTAAAAAAATAAATGCACAGAGGAAAAGACACAATTGTTAGGAAGGCAGTAGGATGGAGATCACTGCACAGCTGGTGTCTCCCTCCATGAATGCCAAGGATAAAAGTGGGCTTGCAGAGAGAGTCACCATTAATACATTTTAAAATAGTAACTTGGCAGGCTCAGGCACCACGGTTGGATGTTGGTGGAGACCTGCAGTGCCACTGTTGCCTCCTCGATGGAGATGGCAGCCTAAAAGTTGATGCTCTTTGGCACTTTTGCACAAAAAGTAAGAAAGAATAAATTTGACAAGTAATACAGTAATGTAACATCAACCCATTAATATTTTCTTTGGCTGTGTGTTGTGGATTCCCTGTAAAAAATGTTAAAAACTTCAAGTGGCTTTAGGAGCACTGCAGCAGCTACAGGAATTCTGGCACGTTAGGGCAGACACGGTTGTGTAAACTTTAATTAGGGCTTGGGAAGCTGAACCACACTGATAAATAAAACATTCAGCAGCCTCACCCAACTGCTTGCAGTTCCAGTTCTGTGCATGTTAGTGATTCAGAAGGGTGAGATTAACATGCAAAACACACCTGAAATGAACTTGAAAATAGCTTTGCCTTCATCTGGTGTGGAACAAACTTTAAAAGAGGAATTTCCCCCTGCCTGCTGAGTCTGTAGGGATTAGTTATTTCATGATTCTGAAATGCCTGGTGCATTCCTAGATTTCATGTGTTTGCTGATTTTTAAATGGAATTAGGTTTTGTAAATATTTTGTCAACCCCATTTCCGTGGGTGTCCAGTTTCTATAAAACCTGAAGAAATGCTGTGTCAAAGCCCTGTGTTTAGCCATGGTTTATTCTATAGCATCTCCAGCACTAAATAACAGCAATTACAGTTTGAGAGAGCAGGGAGTGATTACTTAGGGTTGTTTTTCGGTTAACATTGCATGTGCTTTCCTACTTTTAACATGGAAATAGAATTTCCTCCAAGTACATTTTCCAGCATAAAAAAATGAAATTATTTGTCGTGCCAAACACTTCAAACTATGTTGCTAAGCATTGCCTCCTCTTATTGCACTAGTTTTAAAATTCAATTTTCAATCATTTACTGTCCTTTTGATGGCCTTCTAAACAGGTTTCCCCCTAAACCATTTTCTACTGCTGAAAAATGCTTGTCCCCTTTTAATTACATCACAGAAACCTCAAAGAAGTTTACCACAGACTGTGGGTGAAAGAAGCACTATGTGGGGTGAAGTAATAAATCAAAATAATTGGATTTTGATACGTTTCAGAAATCAAAGATTAATTTATGATTGAGATGTGATTGTGTATTCTTATGAAGTGAAATACTGGAATATTCTTTTATAAGAAAATTTAACCCATATAGTATTAAATTCTGCAATTAAATCTATCTCTATAGTTGATATATAATAACGGATTTCCCAAAATTTAAATTTTGCGGTTGAAGAGCACACAATGAACTATGTAATAGTATGATCTTTGTGAATAATTTTTTTAAGAAGCACTTTCCCATTGCCAACTAGCATGTGAATGAATTTTAGACTCTTTCATTTGTTATGATCTGTAAAAGTGACATTTCTTCAATCTGTTAATGGGCAAATCCATCCTACAAATGCTGAAACAAAGCACCTTATACTATGCTGCTTAAACTTGCTTGTAATTGCACCTTTTGTTATCTGCAGAGTTTTCTTAATGGGTATTCTTGTGTGAAATCATTGTTCCCTGTGGGTCTGGGGGACAATTAACCAACCTACAGCATCATTTACTTAGTTTCTCTTTCAATACAACATTGTATTGTGAGTTTAGTGCTTCAGAAATAAATGCTAATTTCATTTGTCTGCTTTGGTTGTGTATCATTCATTTATTTTTTTTACACAAAATCAATTAAGTCCATTGTAAAACTCTAAGAATTTGAAAACGGAGAATATTTTTACTAGAAAACTGAATAATTCTTTCTCTGCTAAAGTAGTCCCACTTCATATTTAACTATTTTAAAGTAATTTTGGCTTCAAAATAATCTGTATTTTAATTTAAACCATTATTTAACTTTGGGCATTTATTTATGCATAGCAGCTAACCTTGATGCTTGTTGCTCTAATTATTTAATTTTTAATATGTTCATGTACATTAGAGGAGCAGCAGCAAAGAAACAACAAAACAGCACCTCTCCTGTGTTTGTGAATTTGCACATCTTGCACTGGTTATGTATTCAATAAAGTTTCTATTTCTGTAGGAGTTGTAACTTTAACTAAAACACGTTATTTCTTGTTAAACAGACAGCAACCCTTTCCTTCCATCAAACTGACAAAAATCCATATTTTAACAAAATACACTTCAAAATGTCATTTGAATCTTAGGTCAACATCTGTATGTAAATCCAGCCTTGAAGACTTTATTGCATTTTTTTACTGTAAAACCTGAGATTATTCCATTTAAAGGAAGTATAGAATTCTAGTCAGAAACATGAAGTTCAACTGAAAACTTGTCCTATGTAAGTAGTGTTTTTTATAACATGTAATTTGAAATTAAATTCCTTGGCCTGGCAGAGCTTGCTGCCCACTGAAAATCAGTGTCCTGCACTCAGTGCAATATTCACTGAAGTGTTGCTGGACACTGGACTTGTTTCCATGGAGTGAAGCTCTGGGGATGTTTCCTTGTGTTGTCTGGAAGGACCCGGCTACATCAGAGTTCTGCTTCTCTGCAGTCTTTTCAGCGGGCAGCTCATTAACAGATGACAATTACTGTGCCTGGCTTATCAGCTGGCTCTGTGCTTTCATTGTTGAACGGCACAAAGCAGAATTTCCAGCTGACAAAGGGATCTGTGCACCACCCCTCCTCTGTCAGCTCCACATCGTGGCACCGGCACCAGTAGGCTGCTGCCAGGAGAAAGCTGTTGATGAAGTACAGCCAGGGCACGTTCATCTCCACGTAGGCTGGGATCTGCACACCCACCAGCAGAACCACGACCTGGAGAACAACAAACGGTGCCCAAGTGCCAAGGAAACACAGGAGGAGCCTGCTCAGGAGCTGCCACTTAAAGCAAGTGTTGTTGTTAGGCAGGTAGGGGAACATCAGCACAGGCTGGCTGGAGAAGGTGAGGAGCCTGGCAGACAGCAGCATGGTTGTCACCTCCTTCCAGCAAGCCAGGAGAGCCGTGCCCAGCAGCAGCACCATGGCACACGACACCGAGTAGCTCTGCAGACTGCCAGAGAGGGGACACTGGGAAGGGGAAGCTCTGTTGTACATTTCCAGCTGTTGAGAGACAGCGGGAACTTGGAGAGTGCAAAAAACCATGGAAATCCATATAACCACCACAGCAAATACATAAAGTAACTTCCGAGCTCTTGTAGGGAATTGGGATGTTTGAGAAATGCTGGTGTAATAATCCAGAGCAGCCACAAGATACACTGGGTAAGGCAAAATCCCATAGGTCAGAGAAGTGATCTGAGCGAAGAGGCAGATATGGTACTCTGTGAATCGCACTCCCCAGAGAGCAAAATCCTCAAAACAGAAAATGAAACAGATACTCAGCAGCACTGTGAAATCGAGAAGTGCCACTGAAATGCAAAAGTATCCCATAAAACTGACTTTCACAGACTTTGGCTTAATTTGCAACATGAGGAAATCAAGGAAGACTTTTCCAAGCATAATCAGGACCAACATGTAGTTGATTTCAAGAGGTTGGCTGGCATGGGTGCAGTGGTACTGACCAGAACCATTTTCACAGAGTCTGGCAGCCATCCTCCAGTGGTGAAGACAGCAAAAAATAAATGTCACAGGGTGCAGTGCTTCATCTCTGAAAAGATAAAAACATTTGTAAAAATGTATTTCTGTGTAGCTCTACCAATTAGTTCCATCACAGTAACTACACAGTTTGTCTGAATTTTTCAGGCCCCTTAATGAAGAGTAAAGAGCCTCACTAACTCATCATTAAATTATCAACAACTGGATAAATTTTGTTTTCTTTGAATTACATTCTTGAGAGTTAGAAGGTCAACATAATTTATTTTTCTAGCTAATGACCCAAGAAAAAGTTTAGGAAATAAGACTGACTATGTTCCTTCCCTTTAGAAGGCATGGAGAGGTCCTTTTGTCCAGCTGGGCAGAGGGATTGGGGGTTTCAGAGCTCCTGCATTTTCTGAAGAAATTACAGGACAGTGTAGGAGGTGCTGCCTCACAGTTCATTATGCTCACAGAATCTGTAGGAATTTGAGACTGCACTAATATCCTAAGCAGAAAAATCATCAAGCTTTTTCAAGCATCACCTCATTTTTTTACTACAAAAATTTTGGAACTCCAAGGCAATCCAAAGCACAAGGGCTTCATTAATGAATTGGGCTTTTTTGTTCATCTCTATGCTACAATGACACAGAGACTTCAGCTGGTTTTCCCTTCAGACTTCCACAAGTTTCTTTATGATAACTCTTTTCCAAGTGTTAATTCCTAAGGAAAGCAAATATAGGGTGGCTCTGTGTATGTCAGCAAGACAGTGTGGACGGTTTTATCTGATTTCTTCTCTCTTTCCTTAAAGAAGCACGATGGTATCCATGATCCCAATGAGAGCAAAGAAGAGCTGAGGAGCCAAGGCAGCTGTAAAAAGAAGCTGACTCTTAGGCTCTGTGTTAAAAGCAAATTGCTTCAATTTAAGCAGGCACCTGCATTTTGTAACTGGTTTGCCAGAGCCAGTCAACATTTGTGTTACTGCACATTTGAGTTCCTGCATCCTGAGAGCAGAGATAGAGCAACTACAAGTCCTTGGCAGCACAACCTGAGAAGCATCCATGGAGTTGGTTTACAAGCCTACCTGGGCTGGCTGCTTCACTCTTCATCTGCAGGAGTGCATCCTCTGATGTCTTTACCATACGGCTGAATTCCNTAAGGCGGAATCACCTGTGCTGGGCCGTGCGGGCACAGCCCCCATCGTGCGCACAGAGGACCCCGCGGGTGCCGGCGCCTCCCGCTCCTCGTCCCGGCCGCTCCCGGCCGGGCTCCACCGCTGCGCCCAGCGCTCCCGGCGGGTTCCTGCTCCTCTCCGGA
>VXBI01002031.1:943544-1058449 GCA_013397375.1 Toxostoma redivivum | reverse complement strand
CAACATTTGTGTTACTGCACATTTGAGTTCCTGCATCCTGAGAGCAGAGATAGAGCAACTACAAGTCCTTGGCAGCACAACCTGAGAAGCATCCATGGAGTTGGTTTACAAGCCTACCTGGGCTGGCTGCTTCACTCTTCATCTGCAGGAGTGCATCCTCTGATGTCTTTACCATACGGCTGAATTCCGGTGTGTTTTGTCTTCATGTGCTGGACGCTGCACTTGTGTACGCAGAAAGGAGGGAGCCTGCACGCAAACAGGGTCTCGTTCAGTAAGNCGGGACCGGGCGGGACCGGGCGGGCAGGGAGCGGCGGTGCGGGCTCGTGTCGGGAGAAACAGGGGAAAACACAGGTACCACATAACGTATATAACACATAAAGCACATGGAACACATGGAACAGAACATATATAACATATAACGGCTATTAAGGAAACATGTAACACACATGACACATAACACAATACATAACATATAGCACACATAAACATAAATAACACATATAACACACACAGCACGTATAACGCATAACATTTAGCACTCATAAACATGAATAACACATAGAACACACAGCACACATGAAACACAGTGCATATAACACAAAATAAGTGCCCTTGGGAAGTTATGTGTTGTGTTTGATCCCCTAGCAGTGGGAGGTGAAGCAGCCTCATGGTGCCCCAGCACCAAGTGCAGTACAGTGGGATGCCCAGATCCTTATAAAAGTGGCAGATAAATATTTTGAGTTCAAAATATGTGATGTATGAGGAGAAAAGGGCCATGGTGGGACATGACGGTGCTTCAGCAGGAGCTGAAGGGGTTTTTTACTGAAAAACAAGATCAGTATTCTGTAAAACCTGAAAGCTGAAAGTAATCTTCAGCAGTGCTCATGCTGACCACAGTTACTTATCCACACCGTGCTTATTAGGACTGTTGCACAAATTGGAGTATAATAAGAAAATGTTTATACCTGACAGAGGTATTGCACCTTCTGAGCACCAGTCCAGCCACAAGTATCTGAATACTGATGCTTTCATAGTAGTTTTCTTCTTAGTTCTAACCTAGGGCAAAGCAATGAAAGTGATTCTCCTGGTGGGAGCAAATGAACTGTTTGGATGGGTTTGTTTCTGTTCACGTCTCTTTTTCTAACTGCAGAAACTGCTGCACAGGCCTGTGTGAGGAGATGCCTGGATGCTGGGAATGAGGAATCAGGAAAGGACAGGGATAGTTTAGACACTTTTTCTGCTGATAAAAATTCCAATGAGTGTGTGACCTCCAGACTGTGTCAGCCCTGTGCTCAGTGAGCCTTCTGGAGGTGTTCCACAGCAGGGCCCACAAAGCACAGTTCTGCCCACATTACATTCCCTGTTCATGTTGTGGTTACTTCTCATTTTCCTTTTCCCTTCAACAGCTTGTGCTTGTTTGAAAGTTTGGTTTTAACTCACTGATTATTCTTGTTTTCTGCTCCTGAGTGCTCTATCTCATCTTCCATCCCAGAGAAATGGTACAAAATGGGACATCCTGGAAATCAAATGCAGGGCTTGGTGCTGGCAGGTCCTTGCTGAGTCAGGAGCTGCTCACTCCATGTTGGATAAGGGCTGCCTCTTCCTTCCCAGGAAAACTTGCAGGTACGTGACAAGAACCATGTGCTAAATAATATCTGAGCCCATCCTGCTTGATTAAAGAGCTGCATTTATGTCCATGAACAGTAATAGAAAGGTTTAAGGAATTAATTTATATTTGCAGGAATCAGCTGTGTTTAAAAACAAGACAGGAGACTCCTCAAGGAGAGGAGTATATAAAATAATACAGAGAATCTCTTCTAAAAGCTGTTTGTGTGTTAAAAGATCATGCAGTGGTTCTGTGTTTTCTAAGATACTTGCATAAAGGCTTCCTTCCTTCTTCAGGGCTGTTTCCTGCTGCTGGTTGCTCACATTTTGGGTTCTGTTGTTCAGCTTAATGGAAAGGGTAGCATTGTAGGGGAAAGGAACAAGAAAAAAGACCACCTGTAATTTCAAATCTAACTTGATAATTTTCTGAAAGAAGCAGTGATTGAACAAAGTGTCCTCACTGAACAGGTGTTGGGCTGTACCCTGTCCTCCCTGCTGTGCTGGAGCTCAGCACTGCAGCCCCAGGGGCCACTGCAGCCTCTGAAGTCACTGAGGAACAGCATAGGGACCAGCAGAGTCCCTGCATGTTGCTGCTGCCTGAATTAGGACTGGAGGTTTCCTTCAGACAGGAGTAGGAGCAGAACATGAACTCCTTTTCAAGGAGTGTGGGCTGTGCTTCCTGTGCAGTTAGAGCTGAGTCTTTACTTTCCCCCTGCTCTTCCTGTTTGAGTTGTGCTGTGCTTTAGTTCATTGCCACCTGTCCCTTTGTTGTGTTGAGCAGAGGAGTAAATTTAAGCCTCACCTCTGTATGTTCCAAGTAATTTATGTTGGCATCTTGGACATCTCCAGCCACATGGGCAAAGACAAGGATATAAATGCATTTTTATGCATTTTGGTGTCACATGTGGGGAAAGCTGCACACTGTGAACTCCTGCACAAATGGTTATGAACATTCCCACTCCCAGCCAGGGGCTGGGGGTGACTCACTCTGGAGGAGGATGGTCCCCACAGCCAGGGGCAGTGGAATGTCCCCATGGAGTGTTCTCTGGAGCACGTCTGTCTGCGGGGTGAGTGCCAGCCTGCCAGCCTTGCCTGCATCCTCCCCTTTTCCCTGGCTGTGCCTTTAACTGAGTGTAGCTCAGCTGAGCCTCTTTAATGCCCTGTTAGGGTTTCTGCCTTGTCAGCACTGGATTAGCAACCCGAGTTTTGCAATGGCCAGTGGTTGTGGAGCTGCTGGTCCTGAAAGGCTGCATGGCTCAGAGAGACAGAGTTTATGAAGATTTTATAATTTTAATAGAATATTTAACTAATAGAATATATAACCAGTAAAATATTTAACCAATTTTATTTTTAAATAACTTTACTTTTAAAGAAGAAAATGCTTGACCAATGTCCCATTTGGAAGATCTTTTATTTTTCAAGAATCCTTTGAAAGCACAGACAGTATGTGGTGGATCTTCATTTCAATCACTTGAGGTGCTCATCTTAAAAGTATCAAGTTTGTTCTTAGGAAGATCTTGTTGAGATGAAACACACTTCCATAGTTATTTTAAGTTGAAGGCATCTTTTTACAGAATTCTAATTCTGCTTTTTCAGTGAAAATCCAGAAATGCAGCACAGAGCTGGTGTCAACCTCGCTGGATTTTCAGCAGTGGTGTTTCCTTGGTTTGTGTCCCTGCTGTCTGCTGTCACTGCAGGGGATGAGCAAGGAAAGTTGTAACCTCTCCTGCTGCTCACGATGTCACTGCAGTGTTAATGAGTTTTTGTCTTTGACACAAACAGTTTTTCAAGGAACTGGAAGAATGTTGGTACAAGCAAAGCCCTAAAAACTGCATGAAATTAAATTACATGAACCAGTAATTAAAAAACCCAGTTCATGGTTTACTGGTCATTGTAACACAAAACTAAAATTAAGACTGAAGCCAACATGGAGTGCAGGGTGTGATCAGACTCTCTTTGTGTTGCCCACAAATACCAAAGCAGAGCTAAAAATCTTTTTTAACCTTTTAATATCTTACTGCTTCTCACTAGATTTCAATTTAAGCAAATTCTGTTGTGGGACTTTTATTTAAAAGGAAGCTAAAAAGGGGAGAAATGTAATTGCAATCTCACTCTCAGTGTGAAGAATTCAAAACTCCATCTTCTGACTCCCTACAAACAGCTTAATTGCTGGTTGAACACTCACAGGTCAGACAGAGAAAATAAGAATTTACTGTGAGGGCCACTGAGAGTAACCTGGGGCTCTGCTCTGTGTTTTTATTGATTAGCAAAGATAAACTGCCTGAGTGTCTCTCTCCTAAGCACCTCCATCCCCCACTAGATCCAGGCTCCAGGGGACTTCCAGGGATCACAAGCTGAACCTTTCCTGTGTTTGCCTTCTGTTGTACATGATGAGGATTAATGGTTGTTACCACCTGCAGAAAATCTTTGATCTTTATCAGAAGCAGGATCAGTGTTTACCCAGTACTGTTCCCTCTTTACTTCAACTTGCAGTGAAACTGTTTGCACAGTGTGGTTGCTAACTCTAAAGTAATTCCTCTCTCAGAAATCTTTTATCACAAAATAATTTTTTCTGTTGATCATTATTTTTACATACAAAAAAATACACATGGCAAAGAGAATGCCTCTGTGTCAGCTAGGCAGTAATGGACTCTTTGTGGACACTATCAGGAAATGTGCCTTTTGTTTTCCTGCACCTGTTGCTGAATTACAAATAAAATAATCCAATGTTTTATTAAATAAAATTAGAAGCCCTAATGAAATTGTACCAGCCATTACCAGGAAGTCTATTGAAAACACTCAGCAGCTGCTTCAGTCTCAGTTTACTTACACTGACAGGATTGTTTCACCCTTCTCCCTGTGCTCTGCGTGAGAAGGGCACAGTGCCTTGGACCCCCTCACACCACTCTGCTCTCGCTCCCTTGGTCAGAATCAGTAATAAATGATGCTCAACAATCAAGTACCTTGGACTTGTAGAAGTTAGAAACCAGTGTCCCAGGCCTTGCACCTGAGTGTTTTGCAAACATCAGCTTATCCTGACAGTAACAGAACAGCTAAAAATCTCCTGTTTGATTCTGACTGTATAGAGAGGGGTTGATCAGAAAGGTTGAGAATCAAATCAGTGTGTCCTTCTCATTAGACAAAACACCTCAGCAGCCTGAAAATGCCCTGGAGTGAGTTGGGGGTCAGCCTGGCTCAGCAGAGTTAAATGTCACCATCTCTTTCACTAAAGGTCTCCAAGAGAATTGATCCATCTCTGCTGTATTTAAAAGTCAACACATCTATCACAGCAGTGCTGGTGAGTAGGTGGAGACTGTTTCCCAGGACAGACTGTAATTCCTAACAAGAGCTGCCTCATTCTAAAGAAAAGGTGAGTCCAGTACTATTGTCTATGCTAAGCCTTGCATGAAAAGCAGAGAAGTTGCATCTCAGCTGCTTTGGATCCTGGGAAATGTTTGATACAGACTTTCTTGTACAAAGAGTGTTACGAAGACTGGTGTTCAAACATGCCTGATTCAAGGTTTGCTTTTAAAAATGTATGAGAAGTAGCTGGATGAAATGTCAGCCAAGGAGTAAGGGATACAGCCTTCCCTTCCCCCAGCAGCAGGGAAAGGAATAGCTGGGAAACGGCAGAAGGAGCAGTGGGAAGACATTCAGGTCCTGAGCACTGAGTGTGAGCAGGAAATTATCTCCAGAATCTGTCTCCTGCTCTGGTTTTGTAGAGGTTCAAATCTGTGGATCTACTCTGAATGTATGAAGAGTTTAGACTACAGTATAAGTAAGGCAAACACAAGCTTTCTAGAACTCAAGGAAATAATACATATAAAACTTTCCTAATGGAAAATTTGATCTAAGTCAGGGTAAGGCAAATTTTGGGGATGAGAGGGAGGGGAAGGATCAGTTCCTGTTACAAACAGCAGGGCTGTGTCACCTAGTCAGGCCCAAGAGCTCTTTTAGGCTCTGGGACACCCAGAGAAGATGAAGCTGGTCTTTGTCCTCACCACGGCCTCTCCAGGGAGGGAAAAAGGTATGCACAAACTGAGACTTACATTTTCCACAGTGGTATTTTTTCCAGGTGTTTTTTATGTGTATTTTATTTTGTAAAGTTCTTATGTTTGGAATGATATAGAAATTTTGGCATGGACACTGCAATGGGTGCCCAGCTCAGCAGCTGCCTGAGGGAGACACAAGGCAGGGCACAGGAGAGGAAATGGGATTGTTCTGTAAACTGAGCTCACTTGAACTGATTCTGCCAACAGGTCCAGGAGGGATTCTGGCAGGACTTCCAACTACTGCCAGTCAATCACCTGCAGCTGGAAGAGGACGTTTCTCTATTGCCCAGGGCTTTCCATGCCAGCTGTGAGGCTGGAACCTTGCTTTGCTGTCCCTGTGACTCTGTTAGGAAAGAATGACATCCTCAGAAGACCTGCAGAGAACCTGGCAAGGCTCTGAGGGCTCAGTGCCACAGTGAGAACTGCCAAGGGTTGCAGGCAGGAACATAAAAGCTAAGCCTGGGAGGTGTTTTCCATTTCTACACTTCATGTTTACATTGTCTACATTTAGTGTTTACATGGGGCAGATGCTTCTGTCACTCTTCCTGAGTCCTGGGAAAGTGTAATGAGAGTGAACTGAGGAACTGAGACAATCTCCAGTTTTATCTGCCCTTCTTCCTGCAGTACGATGCTCAGTGAACTTCAGTGTTATTTCAAACAGAAAAAGGCCTAAGAAACTATCATCTATCTATCTATCTATCTATCTATCTATCTATCTATCTAATCACCTATTTTTTATATAAAACACCAGAAAAATCTGCTGTATGATCGACAGTAGGGGAACATAAATGCTCCCCCTGATCTGCTGCTATGATCAAATTTTACTGTTTGAAAATTGCTTACCATCTCCCTGCTCCTGTAACTTTTCTACAGACAGAGAAATAAGCAAGCTCATCAAATAATAATTTTTACTTGTTTCTTAACTGCTAGAGAAGATCTGGCTGTTTAAGGACCCCAGAAACCAACAGGTGAGCTGAGGTTACTCTATCTGTACCATAGCAGAGCACACTTGGGTATAACATCTCTGCTAAATACTGATTTGCATTAATACTCATTTGTGTTTTACCAGTAATTATTTAATTTAAAAGAATATATAGGAGTAATCATATCTTCCTGCAAAGAAAAAAAACCCCAGAAAATTATACTGGGAAGAATATCAATAAGACCACTATAAAATTTTATTGCAGGAAAGACATTTTAGTAGTGTAGTTTTTTGAATAATCTTTCACTAAAAATATGTACATTTGTTTTCATGAGGTCACCCTAGACTCTCAAAGTTAAATATCAAAATCATTAAGAAGAACTTTGAAATGCCCGATACAAAAATCTAAAGATGGCCAAGTCCTTTTGTGATTTCCTCTTTGGATTGGAAGCATTTGTTGTGATACCTTAACTCCACTCATAATTTTACTATTACTGGCATGTTGTAACCACTTCTTTCATTATGTTATTCCAAAATGCTTCAGAAGTATTTGGGGGATATTTCTAGGAAAACAAGCTTAGAGTAATGAGTCATGAAGTTCTTTCCTTAACCACTGACCAGATCTTTTTTACTCCACCTCAGAGATGAGAGCTGTTCACAGCAGATCAAATGAGGAGTTAAGGCAAATTCAATTTCTAGGCTGCAGGAGCCTGTAACTCTGTCAAGGTGACAGCACAAGTGTCTGATGGTTAATTCTGAGACCCAGACACTGTCCCCAGGTGGGCAGTCCTGGCATGTGGCACACATTCCCAGGGAATGTGAACAGGGAACAGATGGCAACATTAGTTTTTATTTGACCATTTCCACTTGATTTGCTCAGCACAGCCCTGGAGATGTTATTTCACTTGGAGGAGGAAATGTAGTTGAAATAACTGAAAACCACTGCATTAAATTTTAAAAACTGTTTGTCCAGGGCTTGGCTGCCCTGTGATGCCCCAGTGCAGGCTCTGCTCTCCCCATCACATTGTACACACCCCACTCAGGTACAACAGGACTTTGTTAGCTCTTTTAATCACTGATAACACACAAGTGGCCAGGAGTCAGTCTGTTTAGTTAATGGATCCTTTAATTTTTTTGCTATATTAATAAAAAAGTGATCCAATTTATCTGTTTCCTTATGGAGTAACTATTCAGGATTTAAGAAGTAAATACACCACATCCATGAATTGTTTATCAATGCACCCATGATGATGTATATATTTGCACAATCTGAAAAACTGGTATCTTCATCCAAAATGCCGACGTTGGAAGGATGGGAAGCAATTTAGGATAGGAAAAAAAATTCTCTTACCCTCATCTTCTCTGAACGGGCTGGGAAGACAATCAAATCTATAAAGTCCTTGAGAGGAAAGAGGCTGAGTTGTAACTTCTTCCATGCTCAGTCAGCCAAGACCTTGAGTCCATCCTCCACAGAGGCAGCGGGAAGGGACGTGCAGGAGACACAGCACCGGCTCCTCCGAGGGATTTACAGAAAGTTATTAATGGTCACTTCAGCTCTGAGCCACCCAGCTTTGGGAGCACACCAACACTCACTCTCCTGTCTCTTCAGCTTAAAACTACTCCAGGTCTGGAGTACAGAGAGGTTTAACATTAAGGCATCCATACAGCTCTGGTGTTTGCTTTCATTTAATAAAGATCAATTTACTCAAATACATGGAATGTTGGCACAAAACTAAAGCTTCTGTGGAACAGCTACCAATCATACACAAATACTCCATGAGGTCCTCTCCACTTGCATTTCTCTGATAGATACACCACAACATGGCTTCAATAATACAAACTGAATGCTGGATCAAATCTCTAAATAATAAGTAGCAGTTAAAGTAAATGGTTTGCTTTATTTGTAAATTATGTACAGAATACATTTTTTTTTAAATTATGATGGAGCAGGAGAAAGAAAACAGCCATCACTTCCAAACCATGCTGCTTCCTTCACCTGCTGGAGATGACATCTTTCTCTGCACTGGATGCACAAAACCATTTGGATTTCCTCAGTTGCTGGCACACAGGCTGGAGAAACAGAAAACACTGCAGCCAAATTCAGCACTACCAGCTTCTCTACTGTCAGCAAAATTCTTCTGCTAAAACTAATTTTCTCAGGAAAGTTCTCACAATCTTTTGAAAACAAAATCAAGAAAAATATCAAGAAGGCTGTGGGCTAAGAAAGGCTTTACCTAACTATCAGATGAGGATAACTAGGAATAATCTGAGATTTGGTCATTCAACTTTTACCTGGTTTACAAAAGCAAGTTTGAGAAGCTAAACTAATTGACCAGTTATGCAAGTACCAGAAAATGATGTCTTTCAGTATGTTTGAGGACAATCTGGGCAATCTATCAATCAATAAAAAACTTGTCAAATTGATAAAACTTCCGTAAATGGATATTAATGATTAACATAGTACCAAGTAATCAAGTTAATGGTTAAAAAAATGAATGAATTAGATATAAAACTGTTTGGTAACACAGATATTTCAGCAAACAAAGATGCTACTGTATGGTCTATGTTTTGGTGATCAGCCAACAAAGAAAATCCAACCATTTGCACATACTTAGTCCCAAACCACAGTGAGTTATGATTTTCCATGTGAAGGCCCACTTTCGGTATCTTCCTCCTCTTCCTCCTCACAATCCCCTTCATCTGTTTGCTGTTCCAGTTCCTCTTTTGTGATCATTTCAAAGTCGTTTCCATTGCCACTACTGTGCTGGGACCTGTCATCTTCGCGCCTGTCACTGTCAGTGTCTGAATGTCGCTCTCCTCCTGAGCCGTCTGTTCCCGAGTTCCTTGTGGCTTCTGTTTTTCCATCCTCCTCTTCCTTCTTCTCACTATCTGATTTCTCCTCGCTGTCGTATTTTTGCTGCTTTTTGGATTCTGCTTTTTCCTCTTTCTTTAAGTCTGCTTTTGGTCCTTTGTATTCGTGTGTGTACAGGGGCCTGAAGGAGTCAATGAATCCCACATCTGCTGTAAGGTTTGGCAGGAACCAGAAGTGATGCCTTCCTCCAGTGATGAGCCAGATGATAAGGAAAAGGATGCAGCGAGCTGTGTGAAAACAAGGTAAAGTTTGGATTTTGTTACAGACACAGAGTGTACAACCATGCTGTAAGAGCTGTTCACTGCTAATGCCCACCCCCAGCCAGGGACTGGGGGATGTTGGGGGAAACCCCTCATTCCACAACAGCTCTGTGGACTAGTTTGTTCTTACCATGTCTCCTCCACCCCACTAACCACGGATCTTATCTCTGATTTAGCTCTGCCACAGAAAGCTTTAAAATCCTGGTGACACTATTCTCGCCTCTAATGTGTTTCTGTGTGCAGTTTTGGCTTTGTTCTGCACTTTTTTGTTCGAGCAGAGGCAGTAAACGAATCTGCACTACACAGGAAACACCGATAGGTGACACGAGCCTGAGCTCTCTCTTCCCGTGGCACAACTGTGACACCCGCTGGCCGGAGGAAAGCGCACACAGGACCCGCCCGGCTGCGGCTGAGCAACGTCCCGGGAAGCGGCACCGCCCAGCCCCGAGCTCGGGAAGAGCTGGGCTGTGCCTCGGGCCTCTCAGACCCCGCCTGCCGACACTCACCCACTGCGAGGAGCAGAATACTGGCGACAAAGCAGCCGGCGCCCACGCTGAGGTAATAAACACCTACACGCATCTCGGCTGGCCACAGCGGGAACAGGGTGGCGGCTATAACGGCAATCACTGAGCAGGGAGGGCAGGACAGAGGCACGAGGAGTTATCGTTAGTTTTTCCTGGTACATGTACAAAAGTTCCAGGCTTACTGCTAATTCAAAGTGCCTTAGATTAAGAAACATCTGTACTATGTTAGATTAAAAAAATAAAATTAGCTGATTTGTCTTATTCTACACAAATACAAGTTCTAGGATCAGAAATGCATCACTCATAACATATTTCATATTTTTACATAACCCACATGTGCCCACTGGACAACTACTCACTAGTTAGCTTAAGGCAACAGAAACAAACAACTTGTGTCTACTCTGACTTACCAAGTACAAGTCCCATGGCAAAAGTTTTAAAGTGAACAGGGTCATAGATCCACACATAGACCTAGAACAGAAATGACATGGTTTACATTCAGAACAAACTCTCTGATAAGTATCTCCTGTATTCCCTCACCCAGACACTCACTGCCAGGCTGCAATGCTTGGTGCTGAACAAAAGGCCTTCTGGTCAGCACCTGGGCAGGGCAAGGAGTCGTGATTCCTAGGAAGGGTAACTTACAGGTGATGCAATCCTAAGGAAAACAATCAGACAGCAGAACTTTTGGGAAAATGAAAGATTCTGAAATATCACTGAATCAAGGTTTGGTTTTATCTTTCTTTATTAATTAATGTTGTTCATCATGAAGCCAAAAAAAATTTTCCCCAAGTCCACCAAGTGGAAACAAAAAGTCCTGTGAGCTTTGAAGAGAAAATAAACAAACTGAACACCTGGAACAAAAGATGCAGCTGGAATGCTCACTGCAGGCCCTGTGCTGGGCTCAGATCAGTGGCACTGTACCCTCTGTCCCACAGCATTGTTATCTCTATGTCTGCACCTGCAACTCTCAGAGCCAAATGTTTGTGTGAAAACTGTGGATCCATTTGAATCTGAGCTACTCAGCCATAAATGAAAAACTTCTTGATAAAGTGCAGGATTTTCTGAACTAGAAAAATCTGTGTTTTTTTTTCTTTTCTTAGAAAACTAAACAGTTTGAATCTGAGCTTCTAACTGTGAAAAGAAGCTGCTGATTACTAGAAAGCAGCAACCCTCATTGCAGATGTGTCAATACCAACTACCAGAAGGGCACCTGGAAGGCAGGTGCTTCCATGTGATGCAATAAATATTTAACATTCTGGTTCTCACAAGGTGCCAGAGTTAACTGTGTTCAGGTGCAGCTGCTGCCAGTCAGGTGTTCTGTGTGCCCAAGCAAGCTGAAGACTGGGCAATAAGTGTGTGATATCCAGTGTTTTTAAGTGCAAAATAATTAAGGAAAGAGAAAAACCCAATGCAAACTCCAATGCACGAGAATTGGCTCTAAATTAGCTACTACTTAAAAAAAGCTCTCGTGAATTACAGTTGTTAAAAAATGTTAGCTCATTAATAAACAGAGAAGTAACTGATGTTAAGACAAGCAGTAAATACTGTGATATTGCAGATACTGTGCTGCAGCTTCATTTGGAATGGGCACTTCATGTAAAGATGACAGGTAGGATCAGAGCTGGGTGTGATTCCACATGAGATGGGATGAAAACAGAGCAAAGCAAGTGTAAAAGAACTGAGAAAGGTAAAATCAAGATACAAAGGGGAAACACATTTTCTGCACAAGTGATTTATTTACAGAATTTGCTGCTATGTATATTTTATAACCAAAGGAACACAAGAATCCTGGAGGAGACTCCAGTACAGCCACACACATCATCAACACAGTACAGCAGAACTTACCACTTAGCCCAAACTTGAGAAGCACAAATGTGACTCTGTACATTACAGAGCTGGTAAATAATTAAATTCTTTGTCTTCCAGAACAGCAAAGCACACTGAAGTATTTAAGGCCACAATTTCAGTGGTAAAGACAGGATGAGCATTCAGGAATGCCAAAGGGTCACCTGTCTGCTCAGATCACAAAGCCAGGCAGATGTTTTTTATTTCCCCTCCTGCAACTGAACATGGTGTCCTGGAAGGCTTGTTTGGCTTAGAACAATTTTGGCATGGCAGTGGCTGTGGGATAAGTTGGGCTGGAGACCTGAGGAGTCTCTGTCCCACCCTCCTGTCCCAGGCAGGGTCAGCTGCACCAGCCCCTGAATCCACCCTGAGGACAAACGTTTCACCTCATGGCCACCAACACCTCAACTTCTGGTAAGGAAGTTTTCTTTGGGATTTTTCTAAAGTTACTGTCCCAAATTTACTTGTCTTTAACCTCCCTGAAGTATCTGAAAATCTGGTTTCAAGATAAGCCATCACATTGCCATTAATTTTTCTTTCAACGTGTCAAGGAGCCTGCAGAAATCCAGTAAACTGAGCTGTTGTCTGACAATAGCATGGTGACACTCAAAGTTGAAAAGCACCTATAAATCTTACCTCATTTCCATCCAAGAAAACTTGGTCTTCATGAGGCTCAAGTTTAAATTTCCTTTTAGTTTCCTTTTTCTTGGGTGTTCCTGGGGTGTCATCCTGAGGACAAACATAAATATTTTATCTATACTTAATATATTATATAAAATTTTTATATATTAAAAATATACATACAAATAATTATATAAAATTACATATAATTATAGATATATTAAAAATTATATATATTACATANAGTTTCAGCCCATTTATTCTTTGTCCTCCTAAATCTCTTTTTGGATCTCCTGCTTCCTCTTCTCTGTCTCCTGTTTGCTTCTCTTTGCTTACTTCATTATGAGAAATTAACTTTGTGATTTTGGTCCTGTGTTTCATTCAAGTTCCTACCCACTGGCTTACATAATGCACTAAATACCTGTTCAATAAATAATGATTAGTTTAAAAATTAACATACATTTAATAATGTACCTCCCCTGACAGGGGATTGGAGGAGTTTGTTAGTTTCATAATCAGCATTTTGCAGTACCTCAGGAGTTGGCTAATCCTACACTGGACTGGGAGTGCAGTGGGATTGTTCTGTTTATAATTATTTTATTCTCCATTTAGATTTCTTCTGACACCCAGACCTTCGTAGACAAGGCTGTAACTCTCACCAGATGTGCCATTATTTCACTGAGGAATGTCTGAATGGAAAATAACTTTGGACCACTATCCAAATTCTCTAGACTCTCACTATACTCTCACTATAATAACTCTCACTGATTCAGACCACTGTATGTAGAAGAAACATTCATTGATCAAGCTTCTCCTGCAATTTTCCGAGATTTTAGAAATTCTGTTCTGCTAATAATAAATAAGTAATAAAACCAATCAGGAGTGAAAACAAACCACATTAAAACCTGTAGAGCAGCAGTAGTTTAAACTTGGCAGCTCAAGTCCAAGGAAGCAGGATGCAGGCAGTCATGGAGCACTGTTACACAGCCAGTTACAGGCCCCACATACCAAATGTGACATTCCAAACATTCCTGTTACCAAACACTGCAATATTGTTTGTTTCACTGGTGCAGCTGCACATGTGTCGTTCTATGGTAGCTGATGTACACAGCCTCCCTGCCTGCTGCCACTGGAGAGAAACAGGTTTTGATTAACTCAGCCCACATTAAAAGATTACAAGGTACATACACAAAGGCCAACAGAAGCCTCTTTTTTGATCTAAACCAAAATAAGACCAATTCAAAAGGTAGCCAAAAAAAGCAGCATATTTTAGACATGAAAACAGGAAAAAAAAACAAGGCATATTTTAGAATAACCAACTTTTGAGCCAGTGCAATCTTAAGAATCTGTTGATGTATTTGTTACAGCTTTGTCTCTTCTCTTATACAAAGTACTTACCTTCTTACACTCATCTTTTTCACCATCCTTTTTCTTTTCCTTTTCTTTCTCCTTCTTAGTTTTTTCATCTTTGCCACTTTCCTTCTTGCTCTTTTTTTCTTCTTCTTTACCACTCTCAGCCTTTCCTTTTTCCTTTTCTTTCTTTGTATCCTTGTCAGGTTTCATTTTCATCACTTTCAATGCTCGATGAAAGAACTGTTTTTTCAGGAGTCTTAAAATGAAAAAATTTAAATGATTCATTTAAGTGCAGCTGTGACAACAACATCTACATTCAATTAAGTTATTAGACACCATTCTAGATCATCTCTCTAACATAATCATGACCAGCATGACTGAAAGGCAAGGTCACCATCATCTGCTCTATTTACAGCTACACACACCAGACCTACTTATCCCATATCTTGCCTGTTGCTTTGCTTTTTTTGGTTCATCTGTTCAAAACCAGGTAAAAAATTGTACTTCTTTGAGGCACCATTTTGCAGATATAAATGAACACACAAGATATAGGATACAGCAAGCACCAGATCCATTTAATTATCTTTCCCATTAGTGCAATTCCTGCAATATTTATTTTGAAGTTCATGTCAACGTATTTCATAGCAAAAATAAGGAAGTGGACATACAGCTCATTGAGATCAGGGTAAGTGATGCACAATGAACAGAACTGCTCTGTTGAGACTGTACCTATGCCAAGTATTCCCTTCCTGTCAGCTACAAACAGACTTTATTGCAAGTGCATATATTATCTATTTATGTATGGAGATATAAAGATATAAATATATGGCCAGCAGGGCACCAGGATGTAGTATTTGCTATTCTCAAGGTTGTCACCAACTAGAAACATCCTTGAAAGGAGCACAGCTGAATTCTCAACAGGGAAACCAGTACAGAATTCTGCTCCTCAGACAGCAGGGACAGAGAGATTTGAGTGCTCTGACTCTACTAACTTCTAATATTGTCAAAATTCAGGAAACTCCTTTGCTTCACCTTGCTGCCCCAAGCAGTGCAGTGAAAGCCTGAGAGAGTTTTGGGAACAAAAATAATGAAACTACATAATTTCCACCCTCAAACACAGCAATATAAATACAATCACTGTTTTTGCATACAAACACTAAAGTTTTAGGATGCAGGAAGCCCAAGTTACATTGGTTCCTAAATAACTGTGACATCTGGACAACTACAGCCATTAATGACACTGAAGAAGTAGCCTGAGTCATACCTGTTGCAGTAATCAACTACAGACTCTCGGGTTGTAAAGAGAGCCTCCTCTCCTTTCTTTGCCTTTGCCCATTTAGAATCCAGGAGGCAATCCACAGCTTTGGAAGCTAAAGGAAAAAAATTAATTTAAAATGCATTAAAATTAACATTATTTTTAACATTTAGTCTATGTTTCTTGAACAACAACAACCAGTTTGTTCTGGTGATGTTCACATCCTTTCAATCGTTCGAGTAAGACTAGTCACTATTCTGAAATATATTCCTCTTGACATCACACACATTAAAATCACAGAGTGAGAGGTTTATTGCATTTACTCCAGGCTAGTGAGATTAATTTTATGGCTTCCTAATACCTAGATAAGTTTTCAAAACCAAACTGTAAGATCAGTACTTATTAGATAAAGTACCATTAATATAAATAAAACAGCCTCTCCCACCCTCCAAGTGCAATGTTAGAAGAAACCAGAATTCTCTGGTTAAAAGCAACCCTACCAATAAAATAATCAACTCGGTGGCCCATCATGTTGGTGGATTTTGTTGGACAGTTGAAGCGCAAGTATTTAGCAACAGCCTTCTCCTCCTTGAATGGTTCACCAACTTCCTACAGTGGGAAAAGTCAAAAATTATTAATACAGTTTTAAACACATAAGAAAATCACCCATTTGGGCTTAAAAAATCAGATACTGCAAAGTCTTCATTATTTCATGGCAATATATAAATAACAAATAAAATATAAAAGATGTGAAAATAGGTAAAGTATTTTTTTCTGAGAACTTTCTGTCTACATGAAGCAAAAAAGCAGCAAATCTCAAGTTAGATGAACTGAAGGTTAGCAGATCTGTAGAAAGAGCAAACTAAAGGAAGGCCTATGAGGAAAGTAGCACATGGGAAGCTGCTTTAAGGCACACAGCTGGGATGGAAACAGTTGTGAAGCTGGGAACAAAGGAAAAACAGGGTGAGGAATGAGTGTGTATGAAACGACAGCAATGTAGGCACTCTGACAGAACACAGAGCAGCTCAGATTTCACATGAGAAGGAGAAAACTATGTTGAAGCTGAAAGGTTTGGCTAGAAAATTTCTTTGCCTATTGCACAACTACAGAATGAGACTTTAGAGTACCCTTGAGCAGATTCTTCCAATCTACAGAGTAGAACATCAGCATGAAAGCATAGCAGGATGAAATATAAACATCAAAAACAATGTTTTATGAGCAGGGAGCCCTTAGTCTGCACGCATTCACGAATTCTGTGCTTTTTCCACCTTGCAGAGGTAACAGAACTTTGAGATGTGTAAGGCAGAAGGATCGAGATGGGCATTTTCAGTTATGCAAATTAAGATCTAATATCTGCAAGCAGGGAATAAAAGAACTTTCTAATATTCCTGCTTCACAAAAACATATCTGAAAAAAATATAGGTTGGGGTATTAAACTGACTTATGCTAACTTCCTCAAAATTCTTTTCTGTAAATTCTTCTAATCCATAAGGTTTAATTCTCCAACGTCCTCTGCTACTCGTGGATCAGTAACACAAAAACACCAGGACAACTTTCCACACTGCAGTGCCTTTTCTGTACCTGTTCTTCTCATGTTGCCTGAAGAAACAGATTATATAAACCACAAATCAGATTGGTCATTTACAGGAATAAAAGTTTCAGAGTCAATTTAAAGACCTAATTTTCCTCAAGGTCAATAAACATATACAACCTCCATTACTGCTCTTAAGATGTATAATTATAATATCACAAGCAGCATGTTAAATGGAAATGAGAGGTTAAATAGATGTGGTTACACCAGAATAAAAGCTTCAGATGGTAAGATTTGTTAATTTTCAACAGTTTAAACAGCTAACTTTCAAAACCAACTGGTTAATGAGTATCCTTCTAGAGGAGATTGTTGCTGTTCCTATCTGAGGAGAATTTTGAAGAGAATAATATAGACACAAGGGGTATCCAAATGACCAAAAGACTTCACAGTCATTAGTTCCGAGACTTTTTAAAAAAGTCTTAATCTTCCATATGAAAGCAGAAATATGCTCACTTACCAGGTAGTTTCAAAAACATCTGCCCAAATTAGACCAGATGATCCTAACAGTTCTTAAATGGATATTACCTCCTTCTGCATGTTCAATCCTTTTATTTTTAAATTTTAAAAATCTGTATTGAACATCAGATAAGAAAACTGTTCCCTGACAGTGCATGTTTGCACGTGATTTATGTTCTGTGGTTTCAGGTCCTCCTACATGGTAACTGTAAATCAAACCAAACCACCAAACTTGGTACCAGAGTAATTGAACCGGAACAAAAGGTCCTCCAATGCACTGAAATAAAACAAGTGACTGTGTCCCATCATAGCCACATGGGATAAGGCACCAGGAGACTGAGGACTGCAGGCAGCAACTGTGTGTGAAATGCTGCTTTTCTAGCAATTCCTGTCAGTAAATGAAATTTGGAACAATTCACAGGGCAAATGCTCTTCACAGCACGGACAGTAAAACAGCCAGAGAAACTGCAGATATTCACATCAGTGTTAACTCCTCTGCTAAGGTGATTTTTCTCCTTCTTCCTAAAATATTTATGATCCTGCTGGGTCATGTGATGCACTACACAGGCAGGGGCTGGCACCAGGAGATTTTTTTTATTGCTCCTTTCTCTCTATTGCTTTGTCCATGAGGGATAGTTTCATAATAGCACAAACAAAAAAAGCTTCCCAGTGAGAGAGACTGCCAGTCCCAGTGAGTGAGACGGTTTAACTGAACCATTCTGAGAAAGTGCTCCCTGCAATTTAATCCCCATTTTTCATCCTATTTTCAATCCTTTGTTTGCAGAGCTGGGCTTCTGTTAAAATATGAAAATAGATGACTGACAGAAAATAATATATTCCATCAATAAATGAAATCAACCAAAGTAATGGCAAGTTCATTACCCTGGGCAAAACTTTTAAAAGTTGCAATACAACCAAATTTTGTGTTCAGTTTTAAAAGTAGCCCATGTTGTCACTAGACAGCATGTAAAATTTAGAGATTTACAATTTCTGGTAACTTACAAACTCTGGCCATTAAAAATAAAATCAAACCAAATTTCTTACTTGTCTAGACAGAAGAACTCCACCTACTGACAGGAAAAGCAGCACTCAGCCTAGTGACTTGCTAGAAATGCAAAGACATTTTAAATTTTTAAGAATAATTCTCAATCACAATTCTGCCCTACACGAATTCATAAAAGGACAATCAAACCCAGGGACCTTCCAAACTCACTGAAGTGAAGGGAAAGTCCTAATCAAATTTACCATTATCTCCCAAATTAAAGTACAGCACAGTCCCTTCTGGACTTCAATGCATGGATGTAGTTCCCAGTTAATTCAACCCCCAACTGGGACTGCAGCACCAGAGAGGCCTGAATACATCACAAATAACATCTGAGTGCGTCCATGAGCTTCCTTCTCCCCGTCAGCTCTACCCAAGCACGACTTATTCAGGTTTTCCTACTCCTGGAACACCTAGTGGATGATAAAAGGGCAGAGCACATTTCTGGTTTGAAAATTCCCTCCTTGCATCACAGTTGCAAGAAGACAGGTATGACCAAGACAGGACAATTTCCTTCCACAACCTGGTAACATAACCAGGGTTTCTGGAAAATCAGAAGAGAGTAAATGATGAGTGTCACTAGCAAGACAAGTTATTACATGTGCAGCCAAATGCATTACAAGGATTTAAGCTCCTCTGTTTCAAAGGGGTCATCAAAACTCTTTCATTTCAATTAAACAAGTATCTAGTTGATTTCTTTGCTCTTAGATTTTCAGAACACCATCCCTCAAAGCAGACTGCTGAAGCCTAATAGTTTATACAGTTTTCAGATAAGGAAAAGAAGAAATTTAAGCACATTTATCATGTGGTGACTGTTTTTCAAGCTGAGAGGCTACATCAAAAATGACACTGTGTCAGCCCAGGTTCCATTTAACACACCTCTCCTCATTATAAAGACACTACAACTGCATTAGCCTTCTCTTCTCTGAAAGTGCTGAGCACATCACAGCTTGAGCAGAACTGCAGGATTGTTTTTTTCCCTTCCCTGTTGACTGTCAGGACCTCAGAGTGGAAGTTCTGTGGCAGGGGACTGGGTGCTGCTGAGATATTTGTACTTTGCCTAAAATAAACCACCGTGCCAAAGACAAAGCACACAAATTGGCATGACTGGAGTGGGTAGGGGGAAACAAACACACCAGGGTGTTAGGACATCCCTGTTTGCTTCAGTGACTAGCAAACATAAACTTGTTTGATTCCTGCACTGATGACCAGTGCAAGCACTGCCCCAGGTCTCTTAAAAGAAACTGTGGCAGAGCCATGTGGAAAAACCAGTTCTTCTGGATTACCGTGGCCATGTGCTGGCCACAAAACATTAACTTTTCTTTACAAAAAAAGATTAGCAGATGTTCTTCAGTCCAGTATATATCCTATGAAAACAGAAGTATCTGTTTTCTTCCCACTTTCTTTGCAACCATTGCTAATTTTTTTGAGCAAAACATACAGATCAAAAACAGATCCAAGGAGCAATGTACAGTATTTTGAAGCCAAAACACACCAGCTTCATTTCACTTCCAGCCCCAGGCCAGCTGTTTTGACTTTTTCCCTTCTCACCTCCAAAAATGTAACTCAAGATTTCCAAAAGCCTTTCTCTTGTTTAATGACAACTCAGGCTGCTACTTTTAATTCCCATTTTTCCACTTCTTTTGTTCCCTTGATCTTTGTTTCTTCCTCCTCTATCAGCTGATACCACTCAGCTTTCAAAGACAGACAAAATTTAACCATTTTATTTTGCTATTATCCCACTCATCTTTACTAGAATTTATGAAGAAAATAAAGCCAAATGGGCAAGCTGGACTAAAATATGCATTACTGAAAACTATTGCATTGTCCTTTCTGCAGATCCTTTTCAGAGTCACACAAAACTGCAGCACAGGAGCAGCAATGCAGCTGTTGCATTTTCCTTCCAGCAGAACCCAAATCATGAGAGGACCCAATTGTGGGCTACAACAGTTAGTTGTAATGATTAGTTATGTCATTAATAAAGTTAATGATTAGTAGATGTCCTTCATCATGAGAATCTCAGAGCTTGAATCAAAGGAAAAAAGTCAACAAGGAAAGTACCTGTTATTAATGGCACTGATGCCACCTCAGCCATCAATTTGCAGTGAGACATTGACTCCCAAACTGCCCAGGAGCTGTTTTCTTTCTTTTCAGGAGCAGAATTTATATACATTAATTAACATTTCTGGAGTGCAGGACATAGCAACAAGGTGTGACGCAAGCACTGTTAATCCCAACGCAAAGATCAGCCCAAAACCTGACACGGGCAGACTAAAACTGTGCATGTGGAAAGCAGCCAAGGTAATGAAAACTTAATGCCTATTTAACAGTCAAACTGCAGAGCTGCCAGCACAGTGCCACGTGTTACCCGGCCCAATGCCTGTCAAAGGAAACAACACTGAACAGTTTGTGGTTAAGTGAATATTTCAGGATACATATGGAAAAAAATATAGTTCCAAGACATCAGATAGCTTTGATCAGGTTGCTGGAGTAACAGGCATTCAAAGCCATCTTCCATCTTTTGAGATGTATTTTGTCTAAAAAGACTGAACTAGCCATTAGACAACATGTCAGTAAGTCCTTTATACACAGCAAGCATTCTTGATTTCAGACATTTGAATCACATGGGAGCCACTGGGTAAGCAATCTGCATCCTACAGACCAGCCTCTCTTCACTACAGCATGTCTGAATTAATCTCTGTGTTGATTACAGTTAAATTACCATCAGAATGACACTTGGAGAATTTTACCTCTGAAATACCTTTGTTCAAACTTCTGAAGTTAAAATTTTTGCAACTTTTGTAACTTTCAGAGGAAGAGTCTAAGCTATGCAACACATATTGGGCAATGCATCTTTTGATGAAAGTGCATTCCATAGAACAGATCCTTCCTGTGACTGCTTCCGATGGGAAACATGGAGCAGGCTAGACAGAACTTTGAACTATTTTTGAGCATTTTTTCATGTCTAGCTATCTGACCTAACTACTACGATTCTAATCTCGATGGCAGGCATAAAATCCTACAAAAATTAATTCCAAACCCAGGTTCTGTGCCCATAGTTTTTCTAATTGAACTCCATTACATCAGCCTCTTCCACAGCTAAATACACCAACTTCTCATTCCTGTCAAGAAATACAGCTCTGTTTAATGACAGCGGAGTATTCAGATGTCAGACTTGTATGCACTATGATAAATAATCTCTTTAGGGGGCCAACATCACTTTAAATTAAATACACACTGCTAAAACACTTGAAGCACCTACGAATAAAAATCCCACACTTCATTTTAAAAGAAGATACTTGCAGCATGAGCCAGAAAAACGTGATAATAATACTGCAAATATGCCAGTAAAGTTCAAAAAGCTTAAGAAAAATGAAACCCAAAACCAACTACCAAGAAAAGTATGAGTTGTTTCATTCACTGACCAATTAAGAACACCCCTTGGGCATTCACCAGTATTCTTTGTTCACTCTCGTCTTCCCATTGTTGTTGACCTACACTAGGAAACTATGAAGATATATTTGCATCCTCATATCACAAATTTAGGCCACGACCTTAAGTGTTAAAACACAGGCATTGATTTAATTACTAACAATCTGGGAAACACTTTTACTGCTAACAGGCTGGAAATTAGGTATGTGCTTAACTGCCTGCAAGACCACAGCCCTGGGTGTTATACAAACATTAAATTACATTTAAATTTGGTTTGACAGGTGCTTTATTGAGCTGTTGTCATCCTTGGAAAGGGACAGCCTATAAAAATCTCAAAAAGAGAATAATTCTGTGATGTTTTGCAGTAATTAATTGAATGCTGTGATGGATAGGACTCGTTCAACAAGATTTTGGTTAATTACTCCTTGCATTTCTCCCCCTGCCTCGCTAATTTGAATTAAAGGGAAAAAAGGAACCTTTACAGGTACAGGCAGATCTCCATCTTCCTGGGGGAAGGGAAAGTGGGCAGGGAAAAGGAAGGATGAGAAAGGAGAGAGAGCAGCCAAACAGAAGGGTGACATATGAAGCAAGCATTGTTGAATGGCTTTGTGATCTTTCCCGTTAATATTATCTGTTCTTACAGCAGAGCAATAAACCCCAAACAAACACTATTTAGGCTGAGTGTTGGTAACACATAACAGTAACGAGCTTTAAGGTCACTGATACTGTAAGTACGCCCAAAACATGCATTAAAAACTCTGTAAAAATTACACCTCGACACATCAGGCTCCCAGGTAAGTGAAAACACCGAAGCAGCCCTCAGTTTGTCTCTCAGTGCCACCACACAATTATCACTACATTTTAACACGATCTCAAAGCTGATTAGGTCTATTTATAGGCGTGCCTGTTTGTTTATGTTTTCCAGACACAAATTTCCTTTTCTTCCCACATAATTTCCTGGTTGGGGCAGGTTTGCTTTTAAGATGCTTTTACCATCTGTCCCACGTCTGCTTACGATCCTGGGCCGGACGCGCTGGGTGAAGGTGCAGCTCCCGGGTGTTTTGGTATTACCTGCACTAAGCTATTGTTCGACACTGATAACGGGGGAGATTCTGAGTACAACACGGCGATTAAAAATAGGGAACAGCTCCAAATGTCATTTTTTGGTCATGGAGAGACGAAGAACTTCTGAAGGCGCAGAGCCCATGGGGATGAAGCGGGGGCGCCTCTGATGTGCCGGGGGCCCCGCCAGCCGCCCTCAGCCCCGAAACGCTCCTACTTGAGCTTCCCCGCTCTGTTTTCACAGCGTTTACCAATCTGCTAGAAAATTTTGAGGAGAACCTGCCAGCCCGGGCTCTGGCCCCGGCCTGAGGAGCTCACGGTGCCCCAAGACTGGGGCGCTCTCCTCGCTCACCGCGGGCCACCCGTAGCCGCCTCCTCACAACAGCGTGAGGCGGGAAGGCCGCGGGGGAAGCCGCTCTAAGCAGGGAGAGGGGGAACCACCGAGCGGGGAACGAGAGATAGAGAGGAGGGGGAGTCTGGGGTACCTGGACGCGCTTCCTGTGCCGCCGCCGCTCCGCCATGTTGTCGCCGTCCGCTCCGCCGGTGACGCGCGCGGAGGGGGGGCGGCGGCCTCGCGNCGTCCCTCAGTGCTTCAGCGACCTGGGTCGGTCCCTGTCCGTCCCTCTCTGTGCCTCAGCGACCCGCCTCGATCCCTCAGTGTCTGTCTCCGTCCCTCAGCCTCTCAGCGACCTGCCTCCGTCCCTCACCGTCCTTGACTGTCCCTGAGCGACCCGCCTTGGTCCCTCAGCGCCTCATCCCTCCCTCAGCCCCTCGGTCCATCACCGCTCCGCAGTGCCCCGACACGGTCCCTCAGTCCCCCTCATCCCTCCTCGGTCCCTCATTCTCTTCCTCCCCCCTCAGCGCCTCCCCCAGCCCTAANCCGCCTCAGCGCCTCCTCCAGCCCTAATCCCTCCTCAGCCCTCCACCACCTCCCTCAGCCCGCCCCAGCCCTTCAGCCCTCACCGCCTCACCTCGGTTCCTCAGTCCATCACCCACCCCCCCTCACTGCCCTCCCTCACAGAAGCTCAGGATTGTTAGAGCCGGAAGGGACCCCTGGAGATCATCCAGCCCAACTCCCCTGCCAAGGCACGGTCACCCAGAGCAGGTGACAAAAGAACGTGTCCAGGTGAATTTGGAATGTCTCTGCTGAGGGAGACTTCACAAACTGCCTGGACAGCTGTTCGAGTGCTCTGCCACCCTCAATGTGATGAAATTAATCCTCACGTCGAGGTGGAACTTCCTGTGGTTTATTTTATGGCCATTGCTCTTTGTCCTGTCACAGGGCACCACTGAAAGGAACCCCTCAGCCCCTCTTCCCCCTCAGCCCTCGACCTTGCTCCAGCTCTGGCTGTAAAAGTCTGTGTTTTAAGTTTTGATACACTGAAATAGGATGTAAGGCCTTAAAGATGCTCGATACAGCATCTTTGTTAACTGGTACTTGTTTAAACAGACTCATTGCTCAGACCTCATATACTTACAGAATTAGATTCAGAAAGCAACCTATATAAAGCAGAAGGGCCTTTTGCCAGAGGTTGTCCCACATACTTGTGCTATGAGATCACTGGAGTTAGCAAAGCTATAATCATTTGTTCTGGCTCTGTGTTTCCAAACCACACCCTGGCACTTTGGGATGGAAAAGTATGTGCATTGTCTTGTCCAGTCCCCTCAAATCTTGTTGCTCTTTCTGTTCCTACGATTTGGAACTCTCAGACTGAAAATTGGGCAATTAAGAATGTAAAAACGGTTCCAGCAGTGTATTTGCCCCTCAGTTTCAGTGCCAGGTTTTGTGCTCTTTCTGGTACGACATCTTTTTCTGTTGAATGTTTTCCTTTTGCTGTTGCTGGGCAGAAAATCCATACAAGTTATAAATTAAGCTGACTGACTGCAGAGTGAGTGAACTAGAAAAGTGTAATTCAAAAGATGAACTTCTAGGTAGAGGGAATTGAAGTTTTTATGGTTGCAATAAAACAATGCCTCGTAAAAAGCAGGCAGAGTGCATTTATTAAAAAATACATGCTTTAAGTTGGCAATAATTTTAACAGTTATTTCATGTGCTTGACTTACAGTAACATAAAAACACATCTGACACGGAGGCTTTCTTGCAGAAGACGTTTCAGCCATCTGTAACTTACAGATTGCTAATAATACACGATGGCTGCAGTAAGGGCTTTGGCACGGTGCAGCTCTGACCCCTCTGCTCTCCCTGCACAGGCACAAGCTGAGCTTCAGCTGTGAAACTCTCCCTGCTCCATGGGAGATGCACTCTGGCCTCCTCCTAAAGGGTGCAATCACCTCTTGATGGGTCATCACCCCTCATACTTCTACTTTTGGGCACTTTTAAGGTCTTAGGTCTTACTCCTCTATGCCTTCTGTCTCTTTGAATCTATTGCTGATTCACAAACTCACCTTTAGTGCTCAGCTCTTCATTTTGCAGGGTGTTTTTTGGCATGGTATGTTAGCTGCGGTACATCAAGCTATTTGCTGGCAGAAAAGCACCTTGGATAGCTGGTTAATATATTATTTTATTTATTTCCTACAGAAATTGTAATTCATCTTTGTGAAACACTAAATTGCCGGAGCTCTTCCCAGGACAGTTGGGTATGAAGCAGCACAGGGAGCAAACCCATCACTTCAAGCAGATCCCTAAGAAAGGTCTGAGGGATGAAAAATGGTCAAGGGAATGTGTAAGACACTGGATGGTGAATTCCTACCACTCTGGAGTACAGAGCAGATCATGACTGAGTCACACATGGAACAAGTTTATTTTCAGTCATCAGAATGGCAGAGCAGGAGAGAAGCAAGTGGCTGAATTCCAAGAAAGCCATGGAGTGGAAGTGAAGGTTCAAACAGCTCGTGTTTAAGGTTAATGTCTGTCTGTCCCCCACAGCTGTGGGACAGGCTGCAGAAAGAAGCATTGCAGCACCAGGCAGTGAAGACACAGCCCATAAAGGGCCAACTGCCATTGTGATTACTGTAGATTCAGAATTACTGTTGAGAAGGATGTTGCATACAAGTGGAGTGGTTTCCTCTTTCAACTGAAGCCAAACCAACAGCATTTCATTAACTTCTTTTCCCTCTTCTTTACCCCAGCTCTTTGATCTAATACAGCAGTACGGATGCTGGAAGCTTGGCTGGATACATTGATGGAACAAAAAAATATCATGAGATACCATTAAATATAGACATAATCTCAGTTTATCTGCGAGATAGGACCCTGGAAATAAAGGAATTATCCTGAATTCATTATTGCTTTATTCCTGTGCTCTGATTTAAGCATCTTCTCTTGGCCCCTGGGGTAGGACACTGAGCTAGGTGGTGTTTCACTCTTTGTGGTACTTATTTTCTTATACCCTGCATTCACTTATTCCTGTCAATTCATTGGCCTTTGTGCTATGTCTCATTGCTTTGGGTTCAATCATCCTGGGTACAGAAAATGATGTGGGATTACCACAGCTACAGCTACACCAGAAAGACAAGGCCACATGCTGGCAATGGAATTACTGGCAAGCATGCCACTAATTACCTGGGGAGTCACAGGGCCTTTTGCAAAACAGACTGGAGAGACACTCAAAGTCAAGCAAGTGTCAGTTCTGAACAGACAAACTTGCAAGAAGCTTTTCCTCTGGACACACAGATGATCCTTCTGGATTTGGGGGGAGGGAGGGGAGAATATACACCACCAGGAAGGAAGGGAGGAAGGAAGGAAGGAAGGAAGGAAGGAAGGAAGGAAGGAAGGAAGGAAGGAAGGAAGGCATTTCTTCAGCAGTCTGCTAGAAGCCATTTCCTCAATTATCTACAGATGGGAGCATGCTGCAGGCTCTGGAGTGACCTTCCTTTTCATCCAGTCAGCTTCAACTGAATGGGCTCAGAATATAAAGAATATGGGCCTTGTACTGCACAGCATCACATACTGTCAAGACAGGTTCAGATAAAATCCACCCACAAATACATGAGTCACAACTCAGAAACATATTCCAGTGTAGACATATCCTGAATCACTTCCATCTCAAAAGCTTATAAATATTTAGTTAGCCACCTAGCTTTTAATTTAGCAGAACAACAAAGGTTTATTAGACAAATCTCCATAATTATCTTTCACTAAGAATGTTCTTAAATACTTCCACTCTTGCAAGTTCCTTTTCATTTCTATACAACCCAGAATAATTAGGTACATATAACGGACAAAAATCCTAATTGTACTAAAAAATAATCTCTGTTTCTTCTGTTATTATTTTCACCTATTTCTAATACTAACTTTATTCATTGTAAGAATATAATTTCATTTAAGCAGTAACTGGGGAGTAACTGGATACATCTCTCCTGGTATGGGCTGGCACATCAGCTCTTTCTAAAGACCACTGTCAATCAGACCATGCTGGAGTCAGTGAGGATGTAACACACATAAATGAAAAATACATCACATGAATAAAAAATACATCAATACATTTTCTGGAAGAACCAGCTGAGGTTTTGGGAAAAAGTCTGTATAAAAAAAGGCTTGCTTATATCTCTGTTTTTGCTAGTGGCCGGAGGGAATGATAAGAATCATAATATTTAAGGTATAGCTTAAAAAATCCTACCTGTTATTGTTTTATAAAATCATAAATTTGTTGTTAAGATTACAAGTGTTTGAGTTAAAAATGTTTTTTGTGTAAGGATGCAAGTCTTGAGTTTACATCCTTCCATTTAACAGGTTGAACTAGAAGCCAGTGAGTGCTTTATAGACCATCTTCCAATGCAGAGTGTTCAGGGACTGCTGGAGTCCCATGAATCCCAGCTGCACAGTGCTCCTCTAGCAAAAACTATTGGAACCTTGGAACTAAAGGATAGTCAGCAAAGACTGGCTGATGAGCTAAGGCTGCAGCAAACAACCAGGTTGGTTTGGTGCTTCCTTCTTTTCCATGGTCAGTGGTGCTTTTTCTGTTTTGCCATTTTAGTTGGTTGATCTTTATGTCAGTAATTCACACACAGAGATGATATATGTGGTTTTAAATTTTGATAAATCAAAATGTCTATTCATGTCTTTGCTGTGCTATAGGGAAAAATATGTAGGCAACAGGTTCTTCTTTACTCTGGGCTGAATTAAAGATTTGCATCCTTACCCACTGGGAAATGGGTGGTTTAAGAAGAGCGTGGGGATAGCTGCAGAACTAATGTCTGTCTGGAAAAACCAGACTGGGATAAATTTGGGAATGGGACAAAGGAAAGAACAGCATAAGAGCCAAATCAACAAAGTAGTTCTTGTGGCCTCAGTACAGGTTATAGGAGGAGCAAAGCCTTCCCAAAGAAAGAAAGGAGTCCAGCAACTGCAATAACCCCCCAAAGCCTAAACAAATGAGAAAGAAGAGGTGAGCTTTTTTCTCAATATAGCATGTATTATTATACTGAAATTGCCATAGCAATAAAGCTACAGCTATTTATGATAGCATGAAGAGCTAATCAAAACCAACCATCAGAGGCAGCTGAACCCTGATGAACACAGCGGTTTGGAACTGGATGATCTTTAAGGTCCTTTCAACTCAAACCATTCTGTAATTCTATGAACACTCAGCCTCATAAAGTAGGCTTGTTATTTTCCAGTGAATAATAAAGGGCTTAGGTAGAACATTACCATGGCAAGGTACCAAAACAAGAGCTATATCTAGTTTTGGATTATTTTCTGTAAAGTTTCTGATGTTAAAGGGGACTCAAAACACTGTATAACCAATCTACATTGTATGAGGGTAATTGGAAAGTTGAAAATACAAGAGATTTCTAGAGTTTAAATACTAGAGGTGATTTTAAAAACCAGAGCGGGTTATTTTTTCTGTTTCACACTCAAAGTATAATTTATCATTCTGAAACCTGTTCTGTGATGGATTCACAATTGTATAAAGTCTTAGAATATAAAGTTTTATATAGTAGCTGTGGCATGGGTATGGGTCAGTTTGAAATGCCATCACCTTGTGAACCTATGTGCCTGTTCTTTTGTTTGTGTGCTGGATTAAAGTGACTGCCTGACTTGAACCTGGTGGGAATTCTGCATTACTTTTGTGTTTATAGTATTTTTTAGAGATTTTTCAGCTGGGAAATTGATCAGAGAATTATCTGTTTAGGTCCATGTGAGTTTGTACTCCATATCATCATCATCATCATCATCATCTGCAGCCTATATGAGGCCAGAAACTCAGGTTGTTGTAGGAAAGACAAACCATTTCTTCCTCTTCAGGACTTTCCTAAATCTGTTATTTATAATACAGGACCATTTTGCCATATGTTTCTTATACCTTTTTATTAATCTTGTCTTTAACATTGACCCTATAAAAAATTAAAAATGGAAGTCTCTGTCCCTAGGAGCCCACACATTTAGTGTAGATACAGACAAAATCAGGAACTTCTACAACACCTCATAAAAAATTCTCTTCTTCATTAACTGCATCACTGTTATGGAGTAAAACAGCAATAGATGTTAAATGAAACATTTCTAATGATGCAACATGTATTAAAACACATCATCTGCATCCCATTGGGATTTTAGTTGCATTGCAGAAAAAATGAATGCAGTGGTGGCACAGACACCAGAAAGTTACTAGGAAGCAGAGTTCTGCCAGCTTTCTCAGGTACTTGTGATTGCTACCTGAACCCCCTTGCAGCTGGAGTAAAAAAGAAATGTCTGAAAAGAACATGAGAATCAGTAAGGCCTCAATGTTTACATATAAACAATTTCTGAAAACACATCAACCTCTGGAAATATTGGTCTGAATATTGATTCTGTAGAATCAGTAATTCTGTAAAATTAATTAATTTTACTTCTTATTTTTATTTTCTCTGAAGTGTTTGTAGGAGAGGAAACATTCATTACCAGTGGTATTTCCTCCATCAGAAATAGAATCTATTATGTCTGTTTAGGTAAATCCATTTCCTTCCTATTTCACTTCACAGCTGTTTACCGTTCAGGGTTTATTGCATTTTGGCTGCTGCAGCACATGTTCCCCACTACAGAAAGTATGAAGTAATTTCTTTTGTCATTTTGGGAAGAAGAGCCCAGTATGTGCAAAGGATCGTATGCTTGGTGGGGTTTTTTTAATTGCAGAAATAATACAAGACTGCAAACGTTGCATCCCAGCTTTCTCGGCTTTTGGCATTGTTCATATCTGACCCATTTACAAAAATAATCACACTCTTCAGAACCACATTTCAATCCTTCGTCCTTGGCATATGGGACTTGAAGTCAAGTTTTTCTGCTGTTTAGAAAACAAGTAAAGTTTCTTCATATGGTCGCCTTTAACATGCCCCCGGTACTTCAGGTGTGCTGCGTTTCCCTTCGTAGGGACAGCAGGTGACCGAGTGGCTTTGCAGCGACATCTCGTGGCCTGACTCCCATGAACAGTGTTAGAGATTCCTCTTCCAGGGTGGAGAAGGTCTCATGTGGATTGAGTCAAATATTTCACACAGAGAGGAGGTAGGATGCCATTAGAAAACCAAGTCGTTAATTCAGTTTAATCAGGTAAGTGACACTGTCAACATGATTGTCAGTTGTACAAAAGGTAAGTTAGAAATTGGTTCGTATGCTATAAAGAATACAGATATTTGCCATTTTTCCAAAGGCTGCAAAGTTTGGATAGTATGGTAAGATGGACATCTGAGGTTGCTGTTGCAAACATCTAATCACACATTATCTAGTGGAAAAATAAAACAAAGACATAAAATAATTTATTTCTGACTAAAGTAAAATAATAGAATAAGAAATACTTCCCCTCCTTGTCTTTAGCCACTCACCATCTAAACAACTTCATATCTCTTGGGGTTTCAGTACTTGAGGCTACACAAACTAAACTAAGTGGAGAGAATCTAAAGTAGCAACATACAGCAGGTCCACAATCTATCAACCCTCAATTTACAGAACTTGATTTTGTCAAAGATATTTATGTGTCCTTTGGAGTAGAGTTCTTGAGGGAGGAAAGTGGAAGTGTACTGACTTCCAAGGTCTGCGTGGAAAACCAATGTGGGACCAAACCCCTAAAAAGGGAACAAGGATAAGTCATACAAGAATCACAATAAATGCTGGGGATTTGTCCTTAGCTAAAAGCTCTATTTCATGTCCTTGTTTGCTGTGAGATAATGACTCATCAGTAGCAGAAGTGAGGGAAACCATATTTTTCCAGAGAAAAGGAAGCTCTCAGGCTAGACTGATGGCCTCTTCCAAAGTGAAGAACACTGAATGTGCTGCTGAGGGAAGGGCTTTCCATGGCTTGCCCAGGTGAGCCAATGGGAAGGATGTTCTGGCAGAGGCTGTCAAGAACCAGGTGGCTTTGAGCCTGCTGCCTGCAGGGAATGTCATTGTCCCAGTGACTGGCCTTTGTGGCAGAGACTGGTGACTCAGCTCAGCTCGTAGTCACGAAAAGCAAATTCCAGCCCTGGTGATAAGAATGCCTTGGAATAATTAAAATTGCTGCCATGGCATGGTATTTTCATGTTCAATCTGTGTATCTTTATAAGCTGTATACCCTTGCCAGGCACTTAGAAAGGCTTAGTGCTGGAGTAGCAATGGATTAATTAAAATTGCTGAGTCTGGGGTATATTTCTCTATATTCTGTAGACAGTTCCATACTGTCCTAATGAATTCTATATTAATGTTCTGTATAAATTTTGTTCAACAGAAGCAGAAATCAGCTATGTTTGGAAGCTGTGACTTTTCCATGTAGTTTCTCAATGTGCACTCTGAGTCTCTGACAGCATTCAGTGATAACCTTGGACTTCAATGAAAGATTCAATTTACCTGTTAACTCTACTGGTATTCTTTTCAATGAATTGCACTTGAAAGTAATTGCACTAACCTGTAGCTGCATTTCTGAATGTCTTTCAGATACAGCACTTCCTCATGCTGCATTGGCAGCTTATTTTCTTCAGCCTCAGCCTTACAGAGGTTTCAGGCTGTAGCTTCTTCTCAAACACTTTGTAACTAGAGGTTCCTGGATTATTAAAAACATGTTATGTTCTGGATTTAGCTCAACTCTTCTGGAAAGCAATCATCTGGAAGTCAGCCTGGGACCCAGCTGTGTCACATGTATTTTCCCTGCTTTCTGAAACGATCTGTTCCACTGCTTGGGAGGTTTCTGGGTCCTGGGAGCAGGGACTGTCCAGGGTGTCACCACTGCTGTTGCAGTGCAGAGGGGAGGCCATGTCAGAGGGCTGCTCTGAGGGTTTCCCTGGAGCAGGAGGCAGGGGCACGGACAGAGGGACATTCATCATGTAGAACACATTGCCCAGACGTCGGGACACCTTTAAAGACAAAGGCAAAATTACATCAATTACTTCTTGCCATTAAAGCCATTAAACATCAAGCCCGACTCTGGTGCAGTAACACCAGGGACATCCCAGGCATCTCAAATGGTTATCACATTCTTGTGGGAAAAAAATCTTTTCCATTTTCACTCTCTTATATTTTTCTAGGCCCAGGTTGTGGAAGGAGCTTGTCAATACCCAACTTAGGACTGTTGGGCCTGACAGCAGGATCCTCCTGCTCCCACAGTGCAGCACCCGGGGATAGAAGGGAGGCAAATTGCCAGCCAGGAATGGGGCAAGTGGCTGGAATGAGAGAAGAGTGAGAGAGTACAAGGGGTTAAAGAAAAGGAAAAGAGCCAGCAACAACTGAAACACACAGAGAGTTGATATTAGTAGATGAAATTAAGGGCAGAAAACTGCAAACAGAGAGGGACAGTCTGATCCTGAAAACATACAGTCACATTCCTTACTGTCTCCCTGTGTGCTGAGGAAACATACAAGGAAGCAAAAGAAAATTTTGCTGGAGTAATTTATTTTCACCCAATATTGTGGAAGTTACCTTACCAGTGAAAAAAAAGTGCTTTAGTTTGGAAAAATTCCCTCCTTTCATCTCCTAGCACTTTCATGTCTCTGTGACTCACTATCTTGGCATACATTTAATGATCATACCTGAGAGCGGATTTTTAATGCTGGTCCAAGTTTTAATCCCATTGTATCCAGGAGATGTTCCTCTGTTAGCAGTGGAAGGGTTTCTCCATCAATGGCATGATCTTTAAATATCTGATGAAATGATAAAACACATCATAGTTTGTTAAAATAGACTTTGATTGTTATTTTTCATGCTTAACCCTGAGGCATCAACAATAAAAAAGAAGAAATAACAATTTTACTGTTTTAGCTTTGTATTTATCTCCTAACTGCACAAAGAAAATTATACTTGTAATTTTGGGACAATCGACTACCCTCCTACATTTACATTTTCTTGCTGACATTTAAATCTAGATGGTCCTAAAGTCATGAAAATGTGGTGAATGTTTATAATCACCTGGGCATAATCTGAGCAGCCTGGGAGGCTGACAATAAAGTTGTGCACATCATCAACTGTCCATTTGCGAATGTCTTCAATGGAAGAAATGTCTTCTCCATTCAGGATCAGGCCATGAGCTCCTTTGAGGAGGAAACACAGAAGTTATCTTGGTAGAATTTTGCTGGCAAATCAGGAGGAAATGATTGTTATCATGAGAATTTTACACCTTTTCAGAACCTAATATATTAAGAGCAGATTGTAGTAACTTGCAGATACAGGAGCCCTAGACACAAAATCACCTGGTAATGAGCAAAATCTGGTTCAAAAAGGGTTTTTTTGGTGGCTTTTTTTGTTTACTGCTGGCACTGTACCTACCAATCACTGCACATACAAATCAGGCTGCAGGACTTCCTCTAATGAGTGCATTGTCCAGTGCTTTTTCTTCTTTAGACTTTACTGTTACTTTAATTTGACTAATACGTCAGTACAACAGATCCAAGCCTTTGCTAGTCCATACTGTGAATTAGGACATATAGAAAAGTTGTGGGCTGAAGAGAGAGCTAACTCACAGCTTCATTCAGCCATTTTGTTTATTTTAATTGTAATTCCTTTTTAAATCAAGAACTGAATACAGATATTACTGTTTGCAGCATTAGAATTCTACTTTTAGTTGCAATGATTCTACCATACCAAAAATGCACTTAAAACAGAGGGAAGAATTGTGAGACAAAATCAACAAAACCCGATTATATCATCATGCCACTCTAACTGTAATCTGGAGATCTGACAAACCTGAAGGTAGCAATGGGTTGTTGGGCACTGGAAATCCATATGGTAATGCTGAGAATGGGATTGCAGAAGGGTACAGGTACTTGTCATCAAAAGCAGCACAGGAGCTGTTGGCTTCTTTTTCATTTGTGTTGCTGCAGCTGGTGGTTTCAGTAGGAATTTCATGAGTAGCACAGTTTTTTCTCAAGCTTTGTTCAAACTCTTTGCAGTTCTTGGCAACTGCAGATGGCTCAGTCTGGTTTTTGCTCTGCTCATGTTTGTTCGATGTCTCCACCTCTACTTCTTTCTTGTCTTCTTTCTCATCATCCACTGCAGCTGAGGCAGAGTCCATGGATTTGTCATCTGCCTGGTTTTTTGTGCCATTGGCACTGCCCTCGGCAGTTTTGTGATTTCCTGCTCTCCTCCCAGGGCGGCGCCCCCTCTCCCTTTGCAGTGTGGTGACTGGTGGATATGGGCTGCTTGCCATGAGCATGGTGTTGCCATGGATTTCATCCAGGCTGGTACGATGGACATACAGGTCATTGGCAAGGTGCCCTTCGGGCAGTCTGTGCCTGCCACGGAAAGCAATGGGACTCGCTGGCATCCCGTGGTAAAGGAAAGGGGCTTCCAGGCCCAGGAGTCCTTTCCGATGGGCTTTCTCCATTTCCTTTTGCTGAAAAATAGCATTCATCTCCATTTCCATTCTAAGAGACACAGAGCATGAGCAGTTAGGGCAGCTTGGTCCCTTCATCACCTTTTTTTCTTTTCAGCAGCAAATAAAACTCAGATAAACGAATAAGCAAGAGTACTGCTTGTTTTGTCTTCCCCCTACATTGCTGTGTGTGAGAGGGAACAAACTGCAGATGGAATGGCAAACCTGGCTGTATTTAATGTGCTGTCAGATACAGATAGTAAGTTAAAAGAAAGGGAAAAACTATCTTCTATGTGATGGCTCTGGAAAATACTTCAGACAAAAAAAAGTGCCAGAAATGTCAATTTGCAAATTGGCATTCCAGACATGAGGATTATATTAACATTTGGAAAATAGTCTCCAGAGTCATAAGGGTTGAAAACTAAAGAAAATAATTTATTTATATTATCACTCAGAAATTTGTACCAAAATCTGCAAAATTGCAGTGATATTGTAAATTATAAAGAACAAGAATGATATTATCTATGGAACACGTGCATCTATTCAGAGTAAGCTAATGCTAAGTCTCTTGAGTAACCCTCCACAGTGCCTGGCACCTGAGTATGGTTCTGAGAGTGTGAAAGGGTGAAATCCTGGTGGGAAGTGTTCAACTGATCTCCTTCCTTCTGGATGAATGCTCCAGAGTCTATGCCAGCTTCCTGCTTCTGTCATAGTGGATGGGAGGGCTTGCCAGTGGGATACAGAGAATACAAATAGAATTTTATTTGTCCCTGCTGTACCAACCTTTGCTGGCATCAGCTTTCTCTGGAGCCAGGCCAGTGATCAAACAGAAAGGTAGAGCTCCTAGAGGAGCTTTCAGTGGGATTTCTGCATACTTGGAAAAGTGCCTGTGAAGTAAAGCACTTTAAAGTGCATCAAGATAGCTTTCTTAACACTGCAATGAATATATAACAGGTCACAGAGAGTTTGATATTCCAGAGAGTGTAAAATTTTCAGGAAAACATATTGGGTAAAAGCTATCTATACAGCCTTTTCATATGAGGAGGAATTATTTGATCACACCATTCAGGGCTTTTTCTCTGCCTTCTTTTCATCTTTGAAACAACCTCCAACATATTGACTTTCTGCTTTCAGAGATACAAAGGAAGTGTTTTGTCTATACTGTGTCCTTGTAGGTTTTGCTTGATTGTCATTACTCCCACCCAGTTCTTGAGGTGGCAATAAACAGCAGAAAGCACTACATTCCTGCCTCCTCCTCCAGCTGAGATAGTCTGTTCCTGTCAGGACCAGCAAACAGAGCTTTGGGATGAGGCAGAGTCCCTTGGAGGACAAGGATTTGAGCCCAGGTGCTCAGCAGCACAGCTGCACCAAGTACAAGAGATTGTCAACTCCTGATTTCTGGAACAGCTGAAAGGAGTAAATGCAGCCCTAAATGTAACCTGTGCTGCAGAAACCTGTGTGAACACCCTGGAAATTTCCAGGGTGGCAAAAAACTGGGTTAAAATGCATTGCTGATGCAAATCTTGTGCTTGGAGGAGTTCAGAAATCAAGTTTTGCTGCCTTGAGAGCTCAAAACACTTCCATCATAATTCTTTTCAGATGAATATACAGAACTTGGCTGTTCTTTACTCTTAGACTCACTGTGTGAGGGTCACTACCATTGAGTAGTGTAGCCCAGTGCAGGAGTGGCTGAGGTTGGAGTTCCCCTGTGGAAATGATGTGGCCATGAGGGAGGGTGGTTTCTTAACCAGCTACTGACTACACTGAAACTGGTACAAATAACTAGACTTTCTACAGTCACTCTGACATTCCAACTCTTTCAAACTAGGAAAGCTGCCCACCCTGGTAGGGTGGAGACAGCTGCTCATCCCAAGGGCCCAGCTACAGGCTTAAAGGGTTGTGTGTGATATCACACAGCTGTAAAGTTTGAATTTGTTTCTGAACTTTTGTAACTTCAGGGTGTTTGGATCCACAGTTGTAGCTGTAGCTTGTACTTTTCCTTAACCAGGCTAAGGGGTTTGTTTATTTTTATTACATCCTTTTAAGAATAAAAGCAAAATAGGGTAAGTAGAAAGTCTGTAGCTTCAGGCCTTAATTTATACTCAAGGGCTCTCTGAATCTCTGGGTGACTTGAAAAACAATCTCAATCACTTTGCTGCTTTAATCCTGGCATGTACCTCAGAGCAAAGTTTGCTATTGATTACCTGGCAATATTTTGCTTTTGAACTAGTTCTTGTCTTCTGGCCACAGCTTCCATGGATTCTGGTTGCAGAAAGCTGTATCCTTAAAGGAAAGGGGAAAAAAATTCTTTAAAATTCGCTTGCTTCCTCATGCAAAGGCACAACCCCCAAAACAATGCAGAGACACTTTAAAAACTTCAACTGCGGGCTTCACCAGGAAGGTAATAGGATTTCAAGTTGAATCCTATTTGTTGTCATTTTTTTGGTGGGAATATGTAGGAAGAACATGAAGTCCATCATCAGGTGTTTTCAGGATCAGATCTGTAGTTAGGAATACCTGCCATTAACCACAAAGGAAGGAGACAGCAGGGTGGTTTTTTTTTGGTGACTTATGCCTTTGAAGTGCACAAAACTGCTCAGAAAATAATAGCCATCAGTTGAGCAAAGCAAACCTACTCCTTCAAGACTACTTTCAGCCTGGAGGCTGTGTAGTTTTAAATTACATTTCCTCTTGAGGGACACTCTTATTTGAGATCCATTTTATGGCGGGGAAAGAGGATGAAATCACAATTTTTTCTTATTGTATTGATGTGACATTGAAAATACATTTACTCATCTCGAAGAAAGACTCTTAAGCTCACCTTTTGCAAATTTTTGTGCAGTGTGTCATGAATGCCATAGTTGTGATGTCCAGCCTCCCACTTGGAGGTCTGCCCTGTAATTTTGAGCCTTTATTAAAGAGGACTTGTATGTGGCCTACATTATAAAGTGGCTTGTGGTATTACCATTGGAGAATATGATCAGTATAAAGCAGCCAATGGTCATATAAGAGGAAGAGTAAAATGTAGTGTAAAAGTGTTGTTGAGGAGCTATTTTTTTAGCTATAGCCTTTTGTTTGGGTGTGAAAATGCTTGGAAAGTACAAAAAGAAAACGAGGGAACAAAAACATGCAAAAGATTCTCAGAGCTATATGGACATGCTTAGATCTAAACCAGCACAGTTTAGAGTCTCTGGTAAGCAGGCTGCCTCCTTTTAGTGAGACTTTTTCTAAATAAAATAAACTGTTATTGACACTACCAATAAACCTATGGAAAACTAGCAGGTGCAGTTGGTTTTCTGACCTGCTTTTCAGGATGCAGAGGGTGCTTTGTTACCTGGGCCTGGGTAGACACGGTTGGACAACAGGTTTGGCATGTTCGGGTGCTGTGGGACTGTGGGTCCCAAGTGGGATGCTATATGGATTTGTCTGGGGTCAGCTGAGGCCATCATTTCAGTTGAAGGTAGCAGATCTCTGAGAGGAAAAAAAAAAACCCATTCAGATATGCAGAGGATATTGTTTAATTAAGAATAACGAAAGGCCTTTACAACGTCAGGGACAGCATACACAGAGTGATTAACTGCAGTGCTGGAACAGAAAATTGTTGCCCTGTACCTGTCCACCAGTCGCGGCTCGAACTGGGCGGGGATCGCCTGCATCCTCTGCTGGCCCGGCCCCATCAGCTGCGGGTTTACTGCCATCAGCTGGTTCCTCATTAGCATCTCCTGCCGCTGCCGCAGTTCTGATACAAAGCACACACAGTTCTGCTGTCAGTGGGGTCAGTTAGGAAGTGATTCTGGCTGCATTACGACCTTACCACAAAAAAAATGTTTTGTTTTGTTTTGTTTCCTCTGGTGTAAATCACACCTTTTTTTTTTTAATAGCAGCAACTGAAAACATGTTTTCACTGCCACCTGATCTACTTCGTTTAAATAATGTAGATTTATTCAACCAAACTGCAGGAAAAATAAATTGGATGTGCTCAGTCAAGTGTATCAAAGGACAAATTACAATGAATAATAATTTACATAACACTATGAAACAGAAGATAGCTATGGATGTTAAGTTCTCTGCTTGAGAGGGTTTTAATTTCTAATACAGTTTCGAGAAAAATCTTACTAGGTGGAACCTGCAGTGCCATAAGAAAGCAGCTCTAGAAAAGATAGCCCACAGTGGTGAGCCAGAACATCATAATGTCCAACTGTGGCTTTTGTTTGAGTTCTTGTGTGACATTTACTTGCCTTCCAGATGCTCAACATGTCTTAATCAAATACTGAATTCCAAGAGCACTCTTCGTTAATTTTTAATTACCTTAAGCAAAATGTTTCTGCAGTTACTCCTAAGAAAAATTGGAAATACCTTTTAAAGACATCAAACCTGCTGCTGGCTGTTTCTTGTAGGTTGTAGATGCCAGCAATACTATAACCATGTGTGCAGTGGGGTTTCTTGCTGCTCACCTCCTGCTGCCATGCCGCCTGCCAGCCGGTAGAGGTGCTTTTCCTCCAGTGTTCCCTGTTCCCCCAGGATGGACATCTTCCTCATGTGCTCCCGGGGAGTCATGCTGCAGGGACGCAGCAACAACAACTGCAGATGCACAGAACTGAAGCAGCAGCACCAAAGAGAGGAACAAGACATTCAAAAACAAGAAACCGAGAAAGTTATGCAGGTTGTTTCCCAGGTGGTCCTGCCAGTCACAGCTGGACCCTTACAGCTTGTGGGTTTCCATATAGAAACTTCCAGTTTTCACGACATTGCAAATATTGCCCTTGCTTACACTGAGTTTTTCAGTGTCCTTGGATCCTACAATGCAAGGAAAATCAGGATGCTGGAAAATAACACCTGCTTAAAAAGAGGTAATTAAGCCCACGACTTTGCCTTCAGCCCCTGGTGTGTCTGAGAGCAGTGATGTGCTCATACTTAGGAAGGCAGGTGCCTTTGGTTTATTTCAGAATTGTAATAGTTTGGAGCCCTGTCTACTGTAAACTAAGTGAAACAGATGGAAAGAAATTGTAGAAATTATCTGTTCCAAGTGACATCAGCCCCTTAAGGCTGCCAAATTGAAGTACAAAAGGTAAAATATGTTTTGTAGTGATGAAAACAGTGATAAAACCAGTAAGACTCAGATTAATTATAAATTAATATATGTAATTAATATATACATAATTAATAATTGTAAAGGAAGCAAGTCCTGTAAGCCAGAGCCTGGATATTAAAAAGCCTGTTTGGAATGCTTTGAGTTGAGGTGTTGACAGAGGGAGCAGGCTGGCTCCAAAGGCAGCAGCAGGAGCATCTGTACATTCATCTCACACTACACTTGCACAGTAAATGATTAGATTTTAATTATTTTTTTTAAGTAGAGAATGAATTGAATTTCCGTCCTCATTTAGCTTTGATGAAATGGATTCTTTCTGTATTCTGAAAGAAGGAACATGTAATGCTGAAGTGTTCTCATTGTGCAGATAGAGAGTTACAGCTCCAGGAGTCCAACCAGCATTTGGTAGAGGTAACAGTGAGGGAAATGCAAAGACAGGAGCATTGTTCCTCATCCAAAAATGAGATAAAAGCAAAGTCCTGTGTTTCATTACCCAAACCATTTATAAATTAGATTTATCATTATAACTTCTTTTATTGCCTATTGATGAGTTTACAATAATTTAAGTGACAGATATAATCTAATTCATGTGCCTAAGGAATTTACCATTTCTTTGGTATGAGGGAGATATTTGGTCTCAAAATGAGTTTGCCAAAAGGTAAAAATTTCAGCCATTTATACTGAAAGTAGAGTCTGTACTTAGACCATACCACTGATGTTCCCTCAAAATAAAAAGCGCTTTACATTTGTAAGTGTAGATTCTGTCTTGGCCAAGAGATTTAGGTCTCCCTGGCAGCAGACAAGTCTGTCAAATCCCAGACCAGCACCACAGCCTTTGTTCTTGACATTTTTATCTGAACATGTGCTGCTGGATATGTTTCCATTTGCCTTTTTTTTAAAGATACTTTAGACTTAAAGCGATTTAGGATGCTGGGTGCCTCATGAAGAGCATTTGAGCTGCCAAAGTGCTTCTGAGCTGCTAAAGCATTTTAAAGCTCAGTACTAAAGCGATTTAGTGCTGGACTAAACTTTTCAGCTGCTCAAAAAATAGGTGGGAACTGGGATGATGGTATTTGCCATACCATATTGGTCAGTGAGCCGTTTAGTTGGTTTTCTTTCTTGGATAGAGGCTCCGTATTGAATACTCTGCAAAACAAACTGAAATGTTAAACTTCATGCTGCCCTTCTTACAGCCTGGCCTTTGGCCATTGGCTGGTGCACCTGACTAGAGAAACCCAGTCTACTTGAAGATGTCAGTGCTTATTGCAGGGGGATTGGACTAGATGGCCCTAAAGGTCCCTTCCATTCCAAACTGTTCTGTGATTCTGTGATATCAAGGTGCAAGGAAACAATCAAATGTTCAGATAGCCATAATGGAAAAAAGACCCAAGAGATTTTAACCTTTTAATTCTAGTAAATCAGGGAAAAAATAAAATTAATAGTGAGCTTTAATAGTGACACATTTTTATCTCTCAGAGGACTGAAAAGTTGTACCACTTTTGCATTTTAGGAACTGCTAGAATGTGTAGTCTCCTGTTTAAATCAAAGTTGTGAATATGCTTTTTTTCTGGAGTAATGTCCCTGTGTGGGAAAAAGACATACAAGTAAAAGACACTTTCTTCATCAGGCCTTCCTAGAATTTCTACGCTTCCCCTTAAAATCACACCAGTGACTAAATTTATATGATGCAACTTGAAATTATAGAATCGTGGAAAACCTGTTGGGAAAACAGCCATCTGTTCTGGCCCAAATCCCTCCTGTGGGATCCCATATACCCTGCCTGTTCTGACAGACATCTATCCAAAAGCAAACAGCAGTAAGTGGTTAGAAACCAGTAGCACCAGTATCACTGTGGTGTTCTCTGTGTAGTTGGTGCAATTCCCAAAATAAGTCTGAATTTTGTGTTGGATGTGAAGGATGATACAGTGGCTGTTCACAGTCAGTCTCACACTACCTCCTTTCAGAGATGAAGCAGAAACTATGTAAGAACTTTCTTTATAGCTTCTATTTAAATATGAGGTTTTTTTTGAAATGTTGGCATTTTCCTAGAATGTGGGGTACTGATTACAGCAGCATCCACAGCAAAGTGATCCATATTTACTGATAATTGTTGTCCACCAGATGACCAAGATTCACAGACTACCATTTCAGACAATGGACATCAGATAAACAACTTATCCTTGAAAGGCAGTGTGGTCTTTTGGTTTCACATGGAAAAGATACAGTATTGAAAAACTCATGGAATAATATGATTTAAAAGTTCTTTGGTATCTTCTCCCACTAAAGCTGTAGCTTACTGCTTCCACTGACCCAGTTTTTGAATTATCATAAGCCAAAAGGAAGGTTTGATTCCTTAATGAGGTTTTCAGTGAATTTGCTTCATTAAATCATTCTGTTTTTTTCATTGGTGTGCCAATCAATCCTATCTAACTTTCCCTGAATTTCTTCTCAGATACATAAAAATAACTCTGGTATTTGTGATATAAAGTTGAGATATTTTTCCAGCAGAATTCTAATATCTTTCTGCAAGTTGAATGGCAAAATCTCCGTATGGTTTCAAACTTAATTTAAAGGACATGTTTTGTATGTGTGTGTTATCTGTATTAAATGACTTCTTTATTTCCCTGAATTTCCTGTTAGTGAAGTATTGAAATGATCAGGTGGGATAAATAGCTTAATAACCTAATATAAAGATTTTTATGTAACTCTGTGTCAGGAGGAGGTACTGAACCTGACTAATCCATGTTATTCCATTTGGAAAAACACCTATTTCAGTTACTTAGCTGGGGTTCTGACCTGCAGGTCAAATTTAGGGTAGTGTTTAGGTTCATACTATTTTCCATAACAACTCTTATTAGAAGCCACACCAGCAGAGGAGGATCTGTGAGGGAGCAGGGAAAGTACACTTCTGATACATTTATTAGCTGGGATTTGAGAGTAGCTCAAAATCTGGCATCAGGGTTCATATAAATTCATACACACCAGCTGTCCAGTGTTAGATTCATATATGGCTCTGCTCTGATCCTATTGCACAAATCCTGGCTGTACAGCACATTACAGGGATGAAGACAAGTTAATCTCTACCTTTAGAGTCTTACCCTTAGCAAACCCTTCTTGGCAGCAGGCAGAACCACTCACCCAGGACTAATTCTGTCTCAATTTATTAGATGAGAAGTGGCAAGACATGAACTTCATGAACCAGAAGCATTTGCAAATCTAATCATGCAACAGTTTCAAAATGTCTGTAGCAGTCTAGGTGTTATGTTATCAATTGCATTGGCAAAATACAGTTTAGTCATATATAATATAGACTTGTTGGAAGACCTTTATTTAAGTTAAATGTGTTGAGATTTCATTTACAAATACTGGTTTTATTTACATCAAGCACATGGAATTAGCATTCTTTAAAGTCAACATTTAGTGAACTACACCAGTGTCTCCACAGACTGGAAGAAGCTGAATATTGTTAAAATGCTCATGTAAATTTGTGTCAGCTAAATCAGTCAAACATCAATATGAACATGTATTCATGCTTATGAGTGAAACATATTGAATGGAGACATACATAATCTCATTTGCATTTCCATTGGCTTCCCTTTTAGAAAAAGCTGACCTGATTGCTTGAGAAATATGCCAATATTATTAGTAGTGTTAATGTTATTAGTTACAGGATTGAGGGTTCTTGCTTTGAATCTATGCTGAGGGTCGTAAAACTAGAGATTGTACTTGTTCCAGAATCCACAGTTAGGAAAACAAATAACTTTTGGAAAGGAAAAAAGCAATTATGCTAGCATTATGTCATACAGGAGCAAGAAATATGTATTCTTAATTGGAGTAAGGTGCCATTGGAGAGGCTGTGGGTGTGTCTAAATTCTAATCCTAGATATATGGGCACAGACTGCTCAGAGACTGAGATTAGAGTGTAATCCTAAAACTGGATTGAGAACGATACATTGCCTAAAGAAAGGAAAATAACTATATTTATACTGTGTGTGTCAGCCAGCAGTTTGAGTTGCATGCCTTCACACCGACTGGGACACACGGATCTGCCCGTTCTTGAGCCAGCTGATTGGTACAATTGTGAGTAGAAAGTCACTCTTTTTTAAACATGCTGTTCTCAGCAAGCAGTCAAGGTTTAGTGCTGGCAAACTCAATCCTTCAAGAACTAAGCTGAGCTCATAACAAAAGCTCATCTTGTTCCCCTTGGAATGGCTTCGGGCAAGGGGAGATTTATTCCTGTGTGCCCCTAAGGCAAGCACTCAGCCTGAGGCATGGGCTAAACCCAGAGGTGGAGATGCTTTGTGCTGAGCACAAACACGAAGCGAGGCCTGCAAAGCCTATGAGGGGACAGAGACAGACGTGGAGGAAAAAGGAGCTGAATTCCTGCTGTTTGATGTGGCATTGGAGGCACAGAGATCCAGCTGAGGTGGGAACTGCGCTGGGCACTTCTGCCTCTCAGCTTGGCGCTGTGACCACGGGACTGATCTCTGCACAACCACAGTGCTGAGATTTATTTGTATTTGTGGCAGCACTCAGAAGTTCCTCTGGGATCACTCCGAGAGCTTTAACAACTTCTGTTAAAAACTAAGTACAATAACTAAGGAAGAACTAAAGAAAATAGTGGAGAAAGAGTGTGCATGTAGTCACAGAACATTGTGCACCCACCCTAGATCCTGGCAAACTGGCACAGGGAGATGTTTACAAGGGATGGGTCTTCCTATTACATCAGTTATATACACACATATAAAAGCATGATGTCATTTGTTTTCCTTGTGGATTTATTTCATAATTAGGGATGACACTTGAAACATTATCCTCTTTGACTTTCAGAAGCCTAGAGATTGCAAAATATTGCAAAAGCAGGATCAGTTAAAAGGAAACTAAACTCTGTATTTTTTACTTTTTGATAATTATTGCTTTTAAAGCATTAAAAAGAAATGTGTTGCTTTTTATTTTTGAATACTGGAAATGGAAACTATGGGACAGAAAGCTTTCTGATCATTGGAGGATCAGGCTGATATTTCCAAATGAAATGCAGTTCAATTTTAGTGGGATTTGTGTCTTGCTTTTACATGAAATGTCAGTGTAAATGACAACTCTCTCAGTGCCACAAGTAACCTGGTAGTGGGAAGATGAACAAGTTTTAGACTATTTAAAACTATTTTAATTTAGCAATTCTTTAAGTTAACTGGCTAACTAGGAGTTTGAATCCAGAAAATTTGTACTGAATGATTGGTACCTGCCCTTTTCAATTAGGATATTAAATACTGCAGCAGTATCCTTGGGATTTTCCAAAATCCTACATTTGATGAATCTTTCACCACTAAGGTAAATCAAGATGATGTGGGTTTCCATCATTAATAATTTCAGGTCAGGTTTCTTTATTACAAAGCAAAATACAGCATGTACACATCTTAAAAAATATTTGCAGGTATGTTAGAATATATATACGTCACAGATGTCAGATACTAAAGCCACTATTATTATCCAAATTCATGTATGGACTCACAGGTTTTATACAAACAACGTCTCCTTATGAGATTAGCATGTGAAGGTGCACACCTGACCCTGTGAACAGGCTCAGAAATCAGCATCTCAAACAGGCTGAACATCTTCAGCTCTAGTTTGAAGGATCAGACCATGAGAGAATTACCTGAGTTAGGACTGCCTCCCTCTTACTCTTTCCATATTCTGCTGCACTGTGGAGGTCTGGAAATTCACATGTTCTCTAGCTAAGGAACTTGAATTTTTCACTCCAAAGACAATGTAACAATGCCTAAGCCTTCCTCAGTCTACTGCTAATTCTGCCCACATAGATAATGTAAGGAACCCTCATTACCTTATGATATTTTAAAAAATTTATCCCACTGTGTACATTGGTGTTCCATAAAACTTCCAGCACTGAGGTTTGTTATGACAGCTACACACATATAGTCAAAATTTTCACTGGGTAAATCTAATGTAAGTACATCAGACTAAAGCAGCCAAATATATCTTGTGATGATGGCCTTGATTAATTCTGATTGCATGCTGCTTTGGAAAATCCACTGCACCAGGAAATAACTATAAAATATTGAGATTTTTATGTTTTACTTTAAAAGATAAATTAGCACAACGATTAAGATAAATATATTAACATCCACTTAGCTTTTAAGAATATTTTGTTATGGATAGACAAGACAGGGAAACATTTGTACATATATAACAAGCAATGCAATCTGAATCCAAAGTCTTCTAGAAAAATACTGAGTATGCAAAGACAAGCCTTCCCAAAGTAAAATCCTCCGTTTACGAAGCAGATCTTTAAATATATTCTAAAATTATCAAGTTATGTCATAAGAAATATGGTATTTGCACCTGAGTATGCAAAATTATTTACCCGTAAGAATACCTAGAGCATATTGCTGAGAAATCAGAATAGAGTTAATCATATACTTTACTTTTTCTATCTCACCCTGCCTATCCCTAACTTTATTCTGTGCACTCAAGTGTTGCTCTTATATAAAGTCACCACAAACAAGTTTGCTCTGATCTGCTCCATTTCTGCTGTGAGATGAGTCTTTCCTATTTAATCTGAAAAATCACACACCTTTTGGTATTACTTAACAGGTGTTTCATCACTATTTATATTAAAAACCCAGCACTTTTTATTTCATGTATACTTACATCTACCGTGCAGACCTTAGTTTTGGGTACAATGAAGCCACCATGAACGTCCAAGAGTGTGTCCCTTTTCTATGAGTCTTCCTTCCAGGCTGCCTCAGTAATGTGTTTGGCAGGTTTTAAAACACATCAAGATTAACATGTCAAAAACTGCCTTAACTAACACTGACTTTACTTTAAATACAAATGGAACTTGTCTTGATTAGCTCTCATCCCTGCTCCTAAGCCCACCCCACTCTGACATCACAAGCTCTTCTCCAATACCATCCCCATACCAGGCTGTAAAAACATAATTACATGAAGAGCACTACACTGAGCTGATAAACCTATTTCACATTTAACCTGCTAAGCTGTTGTTAGCTTTTAAGATGCTTGATGCATTCACTTAAAATCTTCCTGTTCCAACAAGAAATACAAGACAAGGTTTGGAATTGCTTGGCTTTCCCCTGTTGTGTCACCGATTTATACTGATTTTTAGAAAGGGTGCACTTCTGACTTGGCAAGGAGTTATCCCAGAAGTGTGATATCCCAGAGCTGTGTATCCGATGGGATTGGGGGGAGCTGCAAGGTGGAAATCCTGTTAAGCATATTGTGAGGCTAACACAGGGATCAGTTGGTTATACTGCTCAAGCCGGCAATTTACTCTTTAATTCTCACTGGCCAGGAGTTGACTCTCAGAACCAACGCCTAGAAATGGCAAGTTTGGAAATGTCAGGGAGTGCTTAGTGTCTTCCAATATCTGTGTTAATTGATGGGATGTTTGTTAATCCTTCATCACCTGTAATTAATAAATTACATCCTGAGGTAGAAACAAACCCAGCAATATAATAAGGTGATATATTTATTTTTTCCTGTTTTACCTAATGAGGGAAGTTTGGAGAGAGACACTGCTTCACAAGATCTCTGGCATGTAGCCCTCGGATTCTGGCACAGAAGCAGGATTGCTGTGTTCTGTAGTGAACTGTGACAAGCACAGTTCATAAAGATGCTTCAGTGGTCCCTCTCCAGGGAAGAGCAAGTTGTTCTTGGCTGGATGTTGTAGGCATCAGGCAGGAGTGCATTTCTGTATCACACAGTGGCCTGTGTGTCCCTTGGCATTCCTGTTCCTGCTGGGTGTCTTCACCTTAGGAAAAATGGCAAAGCATCAAAGGAGGGAGAGAGAGACATGTAGAAAATTAGTTATGAACAGAAGAAATTAATGAGTTTTGGGCAGTTTGGGTACGTGTCTAAAGCTGAATTAAGAACAAGGAGATTCAATTAATTTCCAAAGAAATGTCAACTGCTACCTGTCTTTTTCAATTCCTGAAATACCGGGATGTACCCTTTTGTTCCCTTTTGACAAAACCAATGACAGACATAGTTCAGCTGATGGGATTTATGATCTTACAAAATGGAAGATAATTTTATTGTCTAATAATTAATAATTGTCTAATGATTAATAGTTCAATAATTATGTTGGTTACCAAAATGCAGGGCTGGAATGGATTTGTAGAAGTAGAGAACCTGCTAAACTAGAGCCTAAGCAGGTTTTAATCCGTTCTTTCTAAACACTGTCTGTCCTAAGTGAGGAATCTGTGACAGAGTGATAACCCCTGTTTCTTCTTATCATGTTTACTGGAGCAAGATAAAAATCTACTTATCTCCACTTTAATGGAGATATATCATGAAATGGACTGATACAGGACTTGATAAATGGCTTATTTATCATAGGTCAGCCTGTCTTTTTCCAGCATGAAATCTGTGCTCAGACATATCAGATTCTTTAGCTAAATCTCATTTCCTTCCACATTTCTCCCAGAAAGATTCAAGTTAGAAGAGCACAGTTGCCACAAGCAAAGTGAAGAAGGGGTGATCTGATGGATGGGTTAGGAAGTTTGGGACCAGTACAAGAATGAACTTGAACAGAAGCTGTGTTCTAGGATTAGAAACAAACACCAGACTTTACAGTGACACACTGCCTTAGAAATGGGGTCTTGGTCCACAAGAGACTGAAAAACAACCAGAGAAGGAAACAAGCAAACCTGTGTGAGTGTCACTGTAAGGGACTGGCAGTGCAGAATGTCCTTCAAGCTGGAACACTCCTTGGGAGTTAATTTTTTTCCCAAACCCTTGGTGTCAGGGTAGATGATTTTGCTCCTTCCTGAGTTGCAGGACACTGAAAAGAACACTCTTGGTATTCTCCTGTACTAAATTCACACTGACAAGGTCAGCAAATACTGCAAAGGGAACAGGTTGCAACATGATTGGTTGTTTAGTGGAAAAGCATTACATTTACTACTGTTCTTGAGAGAATTTGGAGAGACTTGGTGGATTACACTGCTCTCACATTCCCAAGGGAAGTCTGGGAATTAATCAGGGAGAACTGGAGCCAAATTTCAGGCAAAACTGAAGCTACTCAATTTTGCTTAGTGTGGCTGATCTCAATTCCAAAAGTCAATGTTTGAACCTCAGGGATGAAATATGGCTAACCCTTGAAAATTCCTTTGAAAAGTCAATTGACCAAACATTGTTTGTGAAAAAATACTAGGTTTTATGTGACCTTGGATCCAAATGGTTTAGAAGGTCTGGATTTAAAACCATACAAGTTGAGGTTTCAAAGATCTGAATTTTTGTTTGGCTAACATGGTGTAAAATGAGACTGATAGGTTTTGGTCAAAACTTTCAAACTGGCCATTTGCTGAAAGAGCAGATGTATCGGTAAGATTAAACAGTAGTGGAAGCTGCACTGTGCCATGTTCCTGTCATTTATGGAATTTCTGTACATAGCTTTTAAACTGGAGTAATAAGTAGTGAAGCAAATCACAATACACATAAATACCTTTAATGAAAGCATTTTATGGTAGACATGTTTACACATCTGCTTGTTTAGTGATTTTTTCATTACCTTTTGTATGGATTTAGGGTATTTTTGAATGTGGAAAGGCAAGCTATGAGATCATTGGTATCACATTCAAAGAGAAAAGTGTTGAATAAATGCTCTTTTTGAAGTAACTTTTGAAACAGCAGCTAGAATACAGGGATTGGATGCTGTCATTAAGGATGACCCTAAAAATGCTTTATAACCAGTTCCTATAGCTGCATAAACTTAGGCAACATACACTCTTAGGCACATACACTCAGACTGAGGTTCCACAGAATGCAATGGGGAGTTCTACTAAAATATCCCGCTCCATTGTACCAGATGGTACCGTATGGAGGTAACACTGATCCTATGACTCTGTTGATTTGGAATTAGGTTTCTAGTAATTAATATAGTTTGCTGCAGGCCTTGCATGAACTCTGCAGATTGCCCATTCATGTAAATGATTAACTGAAAAGGGATTAATCCTGGCAGAAGTTCAACCAAAAAGAATTTTCCAGACTGAAAATCTTCTCTATCAGTCTAATTTATTGTAATAGAAAGTTAAGTTTGCATTTGTGTAGCTCCATTTTAAAAGGAGTAACTTGATATCTTGAGTGTTAGAAGTGTCTGCACTGTGTGTATAAATGTATATTTGCTGCAGTAGATCTATAAGTCTTATTTTTGTGGAATTCAAAATGCATATTCAAGATTACTTAGTAGTTGGAAAAATCTACTTAATATCACTACTATTTAATATGAGGTAATGTAAATTCTGGCTTTGAAAAAAAGAATATGGTTTAGAAATCTACTGTTTGTGTTTAGCTGCTCATGCTGGAATATGCAAAGTTTGGAATTCTTACAGCTATTATAAATCCGTGACACCAGGGCTGTCACACAGCTCTGCGCACAGCCAGTTCCTGCAGGACTGTCACAGAATCCCAGAATGGTTTGGGTTCAAAAGGACTTTAAAGCTCGGCTAGTTCCACCCCCCTGCCACGGGCAGGAACACCTTCCACTCTCCCAGGTTGCTCCAAGCCCCATCCAACCTAGCCTTGTCCTGCCAAGTGTGCAGGTCAGGCAGACATTCCCTCGGGAATGGTCTTTCCAGCCCATTATGAGTGCAGTCTGTTCTGAAGGATTTTGTCTGGCCCTAAAGCCAGTCCCTGTGGCTCTGTGGATCACCTGGCTATAAAGTCAACATCAAATTCGTGGGTGACACAGGTGTTTGACAAAAGCAACACAGCATCAGTGCCAGCTGAGAGATTCCCAGCTGTGTGGGCAAGGCTGAATTCCCCTGCCTCAATTATGAGGGGTCAAAGTCCGAGGATGAATGGAAGGGACAGAGCAGGAGAGAGAGGATGGAAAAAACTGTAGAGAGCATGTTTTGATGCATGTGGCTGGGAAAGATGAGGGCAGCAAACCTGGTACTGGACCAGGCCACTCTTCCCTTGGCAGCAGCTCCTGGCACATGTGCTCTGAGCCCAAGAATGTGACACCTCCAACTGCCACAGCCAACCATGGGGTACTGAACATTTTTCCAACCCCACCAATTTCTTGCTTCATGCAACTGCCCCCAACAAATATGGCCAAGCAAGAGAATCCTGCAGAGGTAAAGCTAGGGAAGGGAACTGCTGTGGGAGCAAACAAGGGTCATGGAGTTATTAAGTGCTGCAGGACTTATCAAAAATCTTTAACAGATAAATATCCCAAATCATTACATTCTATATAAATATTGGGCAGAGTGCCTCCCTGATGTAACTGTGATTGTATGACATCAAGGATCGTTTAGTCCAGTGTGTTTAGACTCTGTATTATTTTAACCAGATGCTTGAGGGTTTGTTTTCCTTTAATGGATAATAAGGGCCATCCAAAACAGAGTTGCTGATTTGCTTGGGTTTCATTGAAAGAGACACTACTAAAGGGAGAGGAAATCCCCAAAATGATACTCAGTGATTAAGCACATAGAATATAGGATTTCAGTGTTTGCAAATCCTTTTTTTCAAATGAACTTGTGGCACTAATCCTCTAATGGCATTATTTCTTTGGAATATATGCTGGATTAAGGAGTCACAATGAGGCAAAGTACAAAAATCCACATTAATCTCTCCCCGATGGATGCTGTGTGGGATGCAACTTAAACTATTTTGTTCCAAAATTGGTTCTGTTCCTAACCTTGCCCCAGGTCTAGACAGAGGGAAGAGTAGATATAAACAAGTGTGACACTGAGCACTCGGCAGATGGTCACAGGCCTTTTAACTGGATAGAAAGGGGAAGGCGTCTATTATTTTTAAACTCCAAAAGCTAAGCCTGCCCTGTGCTGTCCATGACATGCTGCAGGAAGCAGACACAGGGCTCTGACAGGCAGGAGCAGGACACCTGTTCAGAAGTGTGGTAGGGAGGAGAGGGACAGAGCAGCTAACAGGGCATAGCTGGGCCTGGCTGTCTGATGTATCACATGTTCACAGCACAGCCTGGGCCTATTGCAAAGTGCTGCTCATGTTTACAGCCTAGTGCTGCCACCTTGCTCTCGTCATCCTACTTTTTGGGGGATAATCCAGTTGTTACCTCTTCCCTCATGGCTGATGTTAGAAAAGATAAAGATTTGCTTTTTAGGAAGAGAAGACCAGGTCACTGTGTTTCCCTTCTCACTGGATTACAGAGACACTGTCATAGTGCCCTGGGGTATTGTCACTGTCATTCAACAGCCTCAAGTGGTGAATGAACAACGGAATTGGCAGCACATCAACTGAAATACTGATGTCAGATCATGTGAGTTAGCCCACCCTAACCACTGTAATTAGTGCTTAACATGCTTAAGGATTTCCCCATTTTCACAGGACAGAGATTATCAAATATTTCCATTCCATGTTCTCATTGAACTGCCGTGGGCATTGAGAAGTCTTGGGCCAGGAGAGCCCAGGACATGTTCACAAACACGGGTTACTTGGTGTCTGCTTAATTCCCAGTCACTCTGTTGTTAAGCACAAGCAAAGAAATGTCAAATTCAGTTATTTACCAACAGAAATGCTGGTATTTTCCATCATCTGCATAGCTGAGATGCCTGGACACATGAGCTAGCACAAATTCCTGATGTGGATATAGGTCTGTAGCAAGATGCTGATTTCAGAAACTGAGACAGGACAGCCACTCCTGGTGTCAGAAAACCCTAAAGCCAACTTGGAGATCTTTTCTGTTTGGGAATAGAAGTGTGCCCTCCTTTCCTACAGAGAAAGATGGTTGATCACAATGGTTTTGTGTATTTCTAGCTTCTGTACATGTTTCCCAGCATGGTACCTCTCATGAGCAAGAGGATTTTTCTGATGTTCACTTTAAGTTTTTCTTCTCCTCATCTTATCCTGTTGCAGCACCCTGTGCCTTATTCCACCCTGTCTGAATCCTTTCCCTAGTTTCACACTGAGTCAAACCTGTTCTCTGGCTAGTGTCTGCTCATCTGCTTGCAAAGGAATTGCTGGTTTTGTTTACCAATTTTATCATTCCCCACCATCATCACTCCACTTTGCATATGTCTTTAGTGTATACAGACCCGTGGATAGTCCCTTATACTTCAGGAAGTATAAATTATATTGCACCAGGTGCAGACAAAGGTGAGCAGGAAATGATAAGGGAAATGGAGAGTTTGCCACATGAGGGGAGAAGGGTTTGGCTGGTTTAGCCTGTGAAAGGGAAGACCTCATAGACTGAAAAAGATTATCAAGGCTAAAGAGATTCAGCATAAATGGCCACGAGTATGGTTAAGACAGAAATGGTGATGTTCACCATTGAGGAAATCTGACTTTAGGACAGACAGACAGACAAACAAAAGAAAGGTGTACTGGAGTTTGAGGTATATATAAGGTGTGTCCAACGATTGATTGCATTGTAATGTTGTATCATGGTGTTGCCCAGAAAATGATTGTGACTTCTCTTGTGTCTCCTGTAAAAATGATCAGGAATGTCCGTCCTCCCTTTTTCTTAAGAGCTGTGCAAGATCCAGCTGACAGCAGAGTTCTGCTCAGCCTCCAGCACTATTGCTGGCCAGTATGGACAAAAGGGGTGGGAAAACAAAGAGCTTTTCTTCAGGTACTCTTGTAATCTGATCTCTGCGGTGACTCAGCCTCTTCTAACAACAGCTGTCTCGGGGACATACAGTGGTTTGGGAGCAGTAGCAAAGATTTTGCTGCCACTTCCTGATTTCTGCCTTGAGATCGTAACTAAGCTAGGACATGGTCGGAGCTTTAATTGACTTTTCAGCCCCAGGAAAGGCACACTCTGGGATAGAGTACAGAGGAGTAGAGGCATCAGGAAAGGGCACACATCTTGTGCGGGGGTGCTGCTGTCAAACTGATGAAGACAGAAACTTGTGAAAAAAAACTGCACGGAAAGTTCCTATTAAGGAAAGGAGTGAGGTTTCGTTTGCATGTCAAGGCTCACGCATCCCACAAACCCTGAAAGTGCTGTAAAAACTGATGAGTGTGAAAGGGATCCTCAGGTGCACCCATGGAAAAGACAGGTATGTTCTTTGTTTAAAATAATGCCTCTCTACAGCAGGAAATCACAGCCAGGGAAAGCAGGATTGCTCTACAGCTCAGTAACTGTGCAGGTACATTGAGGTACATTGGTTTGTATAATTTTTGTATTTCTAAGGAATACAGCTATGACACATTAATGCCAGATTTTAAACAGTGCCTCAGCTTTTTGTGATTGTAAGTGCTCTGCTCTTGAACACTTGTGTTGTGGCTATGATAGATGGTTGGATGGAGGAAACTGTGGCAAATTCTCAGTGCATCTGCCATCATGAAAAAAGGTAAGCAAGAGTAAACATTACTAAATCTAATTCTGTCTGCTGATCCCCTGAAAGATGACCAGAACTGCCAGGATAGACATGAAGAGGACAACCCAAAGAGTTCCCCATTTGATTTTGTTATAAAACAGTTCCAAGGAAAGAAGTGTGCTCCTGAAGAAAGGAAAGAGCAGCCTTCAGCCATCAAACAATTCTTCAAAGGCTTTGACTTTGGGAACTCTGAAGGCAAGGACAGACGTGAAATTGAAGAAACAAAAATAAACAATGCTGGAGCTAATGATCAAAGTGAAAAGCAAAATCTCTCTGTAGAAGGTAATGCTAGTACAATAATGAAACACATGTGTATGTATTTTAATTTCATAGAAAATCAGCTGTTTTCTTGCTAGCCAAAATCCTATATTTACTGCCTACAGTTTGTCCTCTAGCCAGGATTTACTTCTGATTGGAACATTATCAAGGATGTACCCTCTGATTTGATAGGTGTTAAACAAGGAGTTAGATCCATGTTGCTGAGAAAAGGTAAAACATTTGGGTGATTTCTCTGTTGGTCTGCAATGTGAGAGTGCTGAAGTCAGCTCATTAGTTCCAGAGCTTATTTGGTTTCAGAGCCAAGCTTTGAGCAGTAGCTTGTCTTGTTGTGGTTAAGATGGGTCTCTGTTCTGCTGTCCTGCTAAAGCAGTCTGAACACAGCAGGAGCAGATGTTTCCTATCACTTGGCACTGGGCAGAGGGAGGGGAAGGGAATGGGAATCGCTCATGGATGTTATTTTGAACACACGAGAATAGTCTTTACATCCACTCCAGAGAAAATTGAGCTATTTTTCAAAAGGAGATGGAAGGTGAAGCTTGGAACCCCATCCTTTGTCCTAAGGGTTCTGAGTCAGTTTGAGGAAATTATAAGAGGGCAGCTACTGAGAGTGGATTGCTGTTTTCTGTAATTTTTTGCTTTGCAAAGCCTAGAAAAGCAGGAACTACCTTATACAGATGTATGAAAATGCAGCAGGAGCTTTGTACTGATTTGATCTATAGTCATCTTATCAGTCAGGTTGTTGGTCCACATTGATGAAAAATAGAGCTTGCTTTATTGACAGATTTAATTAATTTCCTAAAGTCTTCACCTGGCAGCCTCAGGCAGGTTTTATGCCTTGTGTTTATTAGCAGAGGTAACCAGGGCCCTATTTCTTTGTTGCTCATATGGACTTTCACATCTCACTTCTGAAGCAGAGACACCATCTGGTGAGCAGAGATTTAACCAGTTCATGGAGAAACTGGGAAAGAAGCCCAACAGCAAGAATCTGGATCTAAATAATTGTGCACTAAGTGCAACAGATATAACAGAGCTGGGTAAATGCATATTTTAGTCAACTAATCACTTAATGTATTTCTTTAATTTTTATTTACCTGTTCTATTATTCCCTCTCCTCTTTTTCCTTCCCTTCCTTTTGTGCAGGCCATATTAACATTTTATCTAATGGTCCCACCATTAGATATCGATTAATAAATTATATCAATTATGTAATGTGTATCAATATAGAAATCATCCAGGTCTGTGAAGCAGAAGAATATCCTTACACTCAAGATACAGATAAGAAAAGTGAGGTAGAAATTGTCATGGCTTTGTAATTCTGTATTGGTTGTAGAAAACATCTCAATATTAAGATGTATTGATATCCAGGGTGTGCAGAAACATGCAAAACTAAAAGCTTTTTATTTTTTTTCCTTACAGCTTCTTTACTGCCGTTTCTCCCAGAGTTGGAAGAGATCAGCCTGTCCTGGAATGGTTGTGTTGGAGGCACTTTGAAAGCTCTCACTGTCCATCTTCATCATGTGAACCTGTTAAAAGTCCTACGACTTAACAACTGCAGGCTGACAGCTGAGGATGTCATCTCCTTAGGTACAGGATTTCATTTACATTTACTTCCAGACAGCCTGGGGCTAATGTAATCCATCTCATCTCTTCCTATATCCTACTCCTGCTGCTTCCACACTGGGCAAAGTAAACTCCTGCTGTGAAACAGTAGAAACTTGGGTTTATGGGTGGCCACACACCTTTAGGTAGCTCTGCAGAGTTCATTCCTCCAGGTGTGAAGCTTTCACACTCAGAAGGGAAGAGAATCCAGTCATATTTGCAGGAAAGAATATTTTTAATTTGGATTACTATTTTTTGCCTAGTACCAGAGTCAATCACAATAGGGTCAGCTTAGGTCTTGGAGCTGCAGGACAGGTGAGGACTCATCATGAAAACCCCAATGGTCTTTTGGGAGACTTATAACCAGAAGTGCTTCCTCAGAGCTTTGTGACTTGGTGTTTTTACGAGTCTGAGAGAAGCTTATTCCTCTGCTTGCTTCTTTGCTTGGAGTGCCTGCACCCTGCTTTCTGCAAAGCATGACAGGTAAAGATTTTTAAGGTGTTGTTGCACATTCAGGTTCTGGCACAGTCACCTCTGGGCCTGGAGTTTACTCTGGAGTGGATCTATGGTTTGTATTTAAAAGAAAGGCAAACATCATCAATTAGGAATTATAAAAATTACTTATTTTGTAAGTTCTAAAATGGGTCTGAGTTATAAAGCTGGGGTTTGTTTATGTCATTCATATCCAAGCCTTTTCCAGGAAAGGTTCAGAAATAAAATGACATATATGGTGGTAGATCAAAAGTGAGTCATGTAATCTCTTGGGGAGGAAATAAGCATCTCTACAAAAGCTGATGAAAATAACTGCTCTGTTTCTGATGAGTGTGAAATCTGTATTTAATTTTCTAGTATTTTTTCAAATTTATTTTATTCTTTTTCCAACTCTTCTCATAGATTTGGGTTTTTTTTCTGAGTTTTATTGTTATTTTTCCAATTGATTTATTCTGCCAGGTCCTTCAGTGCTGCTTCCTTCCCAGTTTGGTTTAGCTTCTGCTGGGACAGACACAAAATTGATCAGAGAACTTGAATTCCCAGTCAAAATGTGATGTCCTTGATGCATGGAATAGGAACAGTCAGTTTACATTGATTTTGCCTGTGATTTTGAAAACAACTTGTGTATTTAGGCCAATCCTGGCTGTGTGACCTTGTCCACATCTCTCTGCAGAAATGTGGCTTCTTGTGGACTCAGCACATCCTGCTTAGAAATCAATGTCTGAAATATAACCATAATATCAACTTATTCTATGTGGTTGCTCAGAGCTTGACTGTGAGAGGTGATAGGAAACCATTCCTGGAGTTATATTCCTTTATTTATCTTCTGAGAGGAAAATGTGTCTGGAAATCTACAGCTCACATGTCAAACAGAAACAGGCTATGCTGCACTTCTCAACTGTAGAGCATTGCTCAGTATTCAACACTGAGGAAATAATTTAAAATAAATGCAAAAGTAAAAATTAAGACATGTCCTTTCCTCTCAAACCTGGATATTCCCTCAAGGAAATAATTGTTTTCCTATTATAGATCTTTTGTGAAAAATTAATTATGAAAAAACACACAGACATGAAAGGATGTTACTATTAAAATACAATTCTCAATTATTAGACCTTAGACCAAAAAATTGTGTATGACACTTTGAAATTGCTTTTGCATATGGTCTGATTAATTGATCTTTCTTGGGAACGAGTTTATATAAGTACGCTCTGCCTCCCTCCTTTTCAAAGGAAGTTAGGAAGCTGGATTTTACAGTGGGATGTTAGTATTTCAAATAAACACAAACACAGTTCACATTTCCAGGTGTGTCAAGTCTCAAAAAGGCTGATTTTCCTGAATGTAGTAAAAGTCAGTTGTGTCTGCCTTGAAATCATGGGAAAGTTAGTTAGAGTCAAAACAATGCTCATCTTGGTTTCTTATGAAGTGAGTCAGAAATTCTTGTCAGAAATGAAACTTTCATGTTTCAGAAATAGTTGTGAGAAGAATTCTTTCATTCCCTCCAAAATGACCTGTGGACACAGTACAGAGGATGATGGAAATTTGCCAAATAAAACAGAGTAGAACTCTACAGGACAGTAAATTCAGACTTGCCACTTGTATTGATTTCCCTCTAGACTGGGCTTCCTGGTCTCAGCATGGGCCAAACAGCCTGATGAGAGTTTGGGAACCTGAATTAATTTCAGGTTTGTATGCACTGTGACAATGACTTGTGATCCATGTTGCTCCCTAGACAATGTGAGATTTTATACAACATTGCTGCAGAAGCAATAATTCATTTATTTAACAATTTTCCTGGCAAGACATTCATCATAAAGTAATCTGAGTATTAAGTAGCTAACCTTCCTCTTTAATATATTCCAAACCTGTATTTTTGTTTGCACTGAAATGGATACATGGGAATCATTCTAGACTTTTGTTGCAGGAGAGGCATTTGAAATTGTTTCTCAACTTGAAGAACTGGATTTATCATGGAACAATAACATAGGTGGAAAACTATCACTGCTGACAAAAAAACTTCAGGAAGGATGCAAATTAAAATGTCTGAAAATTACGGACTGTAACCTGACAGCAAAGGATGGAGAATCCCTTGGTATGTGTGTCCATTAAGCTGGACTGAGAATGGCTGCACAAAAATGAACTTATTTGGCTTAGATAATGGCTGTATTGAGCTCAATATCAGTGAAAAGTTAATTTATTTCAAGCTCTGCATTATAACAGAATTTATGATGTGGGGATTTAATGCACTTTCTTCCAAAGAAGAAAGTTTTTCTCTCCAATCATATGAGGGAGGGTTGAGAAGACCTAAACTACAGTCTGGCTGCCTTAGTGGCCCAGGGTTTCTGGATCCTTTGAGACCTTCAGCAAAAAATGTGTGCCAGAATTTTCAACACTAATTGCTTAAAATTAAGCAGCTGAATATGTAATTAGCCATGGGATTGGAAAGGAGGTCTGAGAATTTAGACTGAGTTGGCAACCACTGGCCAGCCTTTCCTTCTGTTCTCTCACCATAGCAGCTTAATCTTGTGTGGTCTTTTTATCTCATTGTTTGTTTTGAAAGATGTTTGCTCAGAAAAGAGAAGCCCCATGGCTCTCATCTCCAGTGCAGGAGGAGCCCCATATGTAACAGACATTCCTATGTATTTTCATTAGAAAATTTTATTTCCCTTTGTATTTCTGCTTTTTATTCCTCTATATTTTTCTAACAGTCCTTGTATTTTTTCACTTTTATAAATGTTTTTCACAGATTTTCATGATTCCTATTCAATATTTATTTTACTGTGTTGTTTAGGTAGAATAGGAACTTAGCAAGTCTAAAACACACTGACAGGCAAACCCTGGCCACGTCTTCCTGTTTATCATGGTGCTGTATTCTTCTAGGTTTCATCTGTATATATTTTAGACAATTACCAATTCTGGTTTTCTTTTCTTTTTTTCCCCAGCTGAACTTCTAAATGTGATCCCAAACCTCGAAGTATTAGATCTCTCTATCAACAAAAACATTGGCTGCAGCATGAAGGTTATTGCTCAGGATCTGAAAAATGTGCCAGGCTTGAAAGAGTTAAACTTGCACATGTGTGGATTAAAGCAAGACGGCCTCCAGGGTTTAGGTTAGATTTCACGTTCAGAAAACTTTCATTCTGAATAAATTGTACATCTGAAAACCATTTAGGAAAGGCAATGAGGTGGGATTTTGCTGATGGTTTGGCAGTATTAATGGGCAATCATTATTTGCTGTTTGAGGATTGGTAAAAGACTACAGGGCCTTTCAGCAGGAGCTGAATTTATCTGCCCTGAGCTCAAGCTTGTGAAAGTCAGTGGGGCGAGTCACCCTCCACACCATTTATCTGAGACACATCTCAGGGCTGTGGCTCCCTGGACATGCTTCCTCTTTCCCCAGACAGAACCTAGACAAGGACACAGACAGACCAGCTAACTTTTAACAAGCTAATCCTGTTTTCCAAAGGAAACCCAAATTCACCATTATCAGTTAAAGAGTGTCCAGTGAAGCCACATGAAATGGGCTTGTTATCTGTGTCTCTCCCTAGTGGAGGTGGCAAAACAAGTGGCATTAATGAGCACATCCAACAGTAATTCCTGCAAAAGGCTGAAGATTGACTGGATGTGGGGGATGAGCTGGCCTCACCTTCACCTGCTCTCCCAGAGAAGAATGGAGCTGCATGGACAGGGAGGCTTTGCTGTATTACTGTGTGTCTGCTGTGATTATACACTGAAGCTTAGCCAGGAGCTTTGCCTGCAATACCTTGTGCAAACTTTGACGTTGAAGTAAGCAGATGCCAAAGCCCTGACCTGGGCTGTTGTGGCAGCCAGTGACCAGCCTGTTCCCTTTTCCATTTCAGACACTGCTTTACAGCACCTTGCGGAGCTAAGGAAATTAGACATCTCGTGTAACAGAGAGATTGGTGGTGGCTTTAAAGCCTCAACAGCTCATTTGGCCAGCTTGAAAAATCTGGAAGTCCTTGATCTTCACCAGTGCTGTGTCACAGAAGAGGACATGACTGTTTTGTGTAAGGACACATTGAGGAAATTCATTAAGGATCTCAGTTTTGCCTTCTGAAAATATCTCAAAGACATAAAAGGTTCTGCCTGGCAGAAGAGCTGATTTCAGTACTTTTTTCATTAGGCAGCTCTGAAAATGCAGTGTGAAGAGAGAGTTCTTGATCAATATGGAATGGTTTTTTTGCTGAACCAAAGGAAATCTCAGAGTGTCTGAACCCATGTGGAACTAAGGACCTGAATCTGCTGTGATTCAGACCCACAATGGGAATGTGGGAACTGCCACCAGGCACTGCATTTTTTGGATAATCAATAATTTAGGAAATATCCAGGGACAGTTCCCCCAGTGGTATGATGGATCCATGGTGGGTATGTGCATGGAAATCTAACTAAAACTCCCTTGGTGAGCTGCACACCAAGTAAAGGGTGATTTTAGGAGATCTTGCATTGCTGCTGGTGTGTGCTTTCTCCAGGTTGAATTGATGCAGCTATAAACATTATTATGAAGAAAAAGGTATTTACCAATCAATTTGTGAGACAGTTTATTTTTCTCTCTCTGTTATAACTTTGTTTTTACTCTTAACAACAATAAAAAATCCCATGACTCAAAGCCCATATTGTCCACATCCTGTTTTCCATGACAAAGAAGATGACCTGAAGATGATGATGAAGCTTTAGGAAATATTCAGTGTTAGCAATATCAATAATGATTTCTTTTTAATTTATTTTATAATAGAAAATAATAACACTAAGACAAAGAAGATTCAGTTAGCAATGAAAACATTTGGAAATTCCCTACTTCACTGAGAAAATTTCCAGGAAGCCATGTTCTCACAATCTTCCACATAGTATGGAATACTTGACTTCTGCAACAGTTTTACTGAAAATGACAGAGCTATATATGGCCTAAAACATTACTCACCATGAACTTGTGTGCAAAAACTTGGCCTTGACTTTTGGATTGATTTATAAAGACAAGAAGTTATGTCAGGCAAATATACAACTACACATTTGTTATGGATCAGTGACTGTCTAATAAATATTTCATGTTTTTGTAGCCCAGGTGATACCTTTACTCTCCAGTCTTCAAGAGCTGAATTTATCATCGAATAAAAATGTAGGACTCTCATCAGATCCTCTTCTGGGCAGGCTCAGGTTTTTACCGAAGCTGAGATCTGTGACCATCAGCAATTGTGGCTTAGGTGAAGAGTCCCTTTCATCACTAGGTAGGAATGTTTCTTTAAAATGTGCCTATTCTCTGTGTATCCCTGTTGGACAAAGCATTCCCTTTTCCTTTGGCTGTACTCCAAGGATCGTGGTTACATTATACCTCAGGTCCAGAGTGAAAAAGCCTGTGATGAAACCAGTGCTTTGTGGGACCAGGCTGCATAGGAAGAGAATTGTATGACTTCCTCTACTATACCTGAGGGGATGAAGTTCTCTTAGTCCTATGTCTGATAGTGAGTTTTTATTTATTCCTTAATTTTTGGGAAAAAAGAAAAACGAGATTTTATGTTAAGCTGTAATCATAGTCTGGATGTTACACTTCACTCAGTGGGGTAAAGTTTTGACTAAGGGTTTTTCACCTCACTGCAGGTGAAAATTTCAGTAGAAACTTTCAGGGGTAGAGCTCAGCATGGAGCAAAGGAGGAAATGACTGCAGTGGTGGAAAAGGTATTGCACAGCCTTGAAGAAAAGTCCCATCTAACACAGGATATGTAAATTCAGCCTCTTTTGCCTACTTATTGCAAATCTCTGTGGATTAGTGGCCTTTGATAGGTGTTCCATATGGCACATGAAATCTTAGTACAGAGGGATCTCTCAGTTACTGTGTCTTGTGCACTTGTATTTCATACTGTTTATTCATGTCGTTAAACCTGGAGTAAGACTTGACTGCCTCCAGCAGAAGCAGTAGCAAGCTAAGCTGGTCAGAGGTCCTTGCAGAAAAAGTATTATGTTTATATCACTACAGTTATGTAAGAGTGACACCGTGGAAATCAGAGCTGCCAAAAGATACAGAGCATCTCACCTTAAATAGTGAGTTCACAGAAAAAAAAAAAAGCTGTCTTTAAATTGATATAAAATATATAAATTGATATTAAAAGCAAGCTGTTAAATTAAATTAATTCAGTGTGACAAGGCCAAGGCAATAATGTGAATAGAAAGACAAAACCCCCTCTCCATAGAGTCCTGATAGATTTTATAGGCAGAGCCTTCTTATTTTCTTTTATCTAACTTGTATTAAGATAAAAGAATTAATTCTGAGCACAAGCAATCAAGCTGTTAGGATCCTACTTACGGGTGAATTGCAGGTGAGGTGTCTGTTGAGGCCATGTTGTTTTCTCTTAGTAAGCAGAAGTTGCTGGTCTTAATCTTTTCAGCTGAGGCTGCCCTTCACCTTCCTGAACTGGAGATATTAGACCTTTCTTGGAATAAGTGCGTTGGTGGGAACCTAAAGCTGCTTTTGGGAGCACTAAAGCTTGCAACGGAGATTCAAGTGTTTAGACTGAGCAGCTGTAACCTGGTGGCTGAAGATTTGGCACTTCTAAGTAAGTATAACATAGTATTTACTAGCACTCAAGGAACCAGGGCATTCAGACCACAATTCAGAAGGGGCTTGTTCCATGGGCTGAGCATGTTTTTGCATATATAAAATGAAAACATGGAAAATACAGGAGTATTTTCCCACAAAGGGCTTTCATTTTTCTCTGTGTCCTGGAAATGCCCAGTGGAAAAGCTGAAAAGGCTAAAATGCAAAGAATCTTTAAGCACTTTTATATATTAATAATAATAATTTTTAAAATTAGGAAATGTAGGGTTTGCATCTGTTTTTTTTTATATCAAATATTTAAAGCTGCCTCTCAGGAGTTTTATTTTGATCAGAGGCTGTTTTACAGCTCAGTACTTTAGAGAAAATGTCTGTGCTGACAGCCAGGAATACAGGCACCACCAGTCCCAATCCATTAGGTGGGTTTCTGGAGTCAGACTACTGCGGGAGAACAAAACCAGAAATGTTTTCACCCATATCTTAGCAGCTGCTAAGAAATACTGGAAAATGGGAACCTGATAAAGGAATAAATTCTAGGATCCTTTTAAAAACTTGCAAATTTTATACTCATCCTTGTGGTTCTGTGGGCTTGACTCAGAGGTTTGAGTATCTGACATTGGCAATAGCTGTGAGACAACTGTAAGGCCCTGGAATGTGAAATCTGGTGAGCTGAAGTATGAATACTTTTCACATAAAAATCCATTGCTCTTGATGGGTGTCTCCTTTGCCAATCATATGTTAAGGACCCCTTTAGGGTATATTTGGCCCTTCCACAGTGAGAAGTGGCTGTTGTAGTCAGTCATGAAGCCTCACCTAGTTTTGCTTTCCTCTTTCTAAATCTCCCCATAAAGCCTCTCTGCCTCTTACAATTGGCACTGGATGTAACCTCCTTCCAACTGACTCCAAGGTTGCCACACACTTTTAACCTTTAAAGTCAATACTTTGTTCCTTTTGAACTGCCTGTGCTTTAAGTGTTGTAAACTCCTTCAGCTGCTATAAAACTGTCTTTCTGAGGTTAGCACCAAGTGGTTTTATTAAAAGGAGGAGTTAAATCTTGCTGTTTGACTGCTGAAATGAAGTATTAAAATACCATTCTCTCTCTGAGAAACTTTTAAAGCAGTTACCAGGATTTATTAGTTGTGTTTGTGTCTGTTATCTCTTGCAGCATCCCTGAGGCAAGATGGCCATTTAGCCAGGCTGCAGAAGCTGGATTTGAGTTATAATAACAACATTTCTGATGAAGGCTGGGCTATTTTCTGCCAAGGTTTAGGAGCATTCAAGGAACTCTCAGAGCTGGATGTGAGCCTCCGGCCGTCGTCCTGCCGGGACTGTGGGCCGTGGTTCAGGGAACTGTTGGCAGCACTGGCACAGCTGCCAGCCTTGGCAGAGCTGGGCATGCAAAGATGGGCCCTTTCAGAGTCCCAGAGAAAGCAAATAGAAGGCTTTAATCAAGACAACAAAAGAAACATTCGTTTTGACTGTTGATGAAGGTTGGAGGTGTTGGGAAGGCCTTTTGGGAGCAGCATGTGAACCTAGCATTATGTGTCTCTGACTTAGAAGACTGCAGTTTTTAATAATCTCTGAGGTAGTTTCACAATTATAGAAAACTGTTATTTGACGTTCTGCACCATAGATAATTCCATTTAATAGCATTCTTTCAGATTCTCTGGGCCATACTTACACTACTTAATCTTCATGCTGTGAATACTGTGAATACAGTGCCAAGGCCACTGCCCACAGAGCAGTGCTGGGTTCAGAGGGTTTGGCCATAGAGGGAAGGGCTGGGGTTGTGTTAATGCAGGTGGGTAGGCAGTGTGAGTGTGGCCTCAGAAAATACCTCTAATGTGAAAATACTTGAAACCTCCATGTTTTAAATTTTAGTTTCTTCTCCCTCCAAACTTTTGTCTCTTTGTGAATTAATTAAATCATAGCTGTGAGATTTGGCATCCATCCTGATAACTCAACATTATAGATTAGTCCAGGAAAGAGAATACAGAAGGAGCTGGTCTGCCTCTGCTCTGGCCCTTGATGCCATCTCATAGTGTAGATGAGTCCTGTGTAGAGAATCAGCATAAAATCGAGGTAAGAAACACTTAATTGGTGTCTTTGCAAGTCTTAGAGGCAAGGAAAAAGCTATGGTACATTAAATCAGAGATATGTCCTGCTACTTTAACAAGAATTTTGGATACAGAGCAATCAATAAGTGCCAAATTCTGGCACAGTCACTTGTGTCATGGAGCGTGTTAACCCACACGTGATATCCAGGACTGCAGTGGGATTATTCATTGGTAAGGTATTTTAGGAAGTAAAGATATTAGATCTGCCCACTGAGTGAGGAGTCTTAGAGAAATCCTGAGGCAGCTTGAGGGATAAAGTACTGCTCTCAATTAGCTCTTAGGATCTCTACATGCTGCAGCAATCTCCTGGAGGAGAGGCACAACAGGATCATTCAGTGGCACTTTCTGACTTGCTAAGGCCCCCCTCAGCAAGTTCTCCCCTACAGATGCTGATCAATATTCAGCTGTCAGTCTGTGTGACCCTTCCAACATCAGCTTTTGCCTGTTCAGGGCTATAACCAGCAGCTGACCATGCTGTGCTGATACCTATTGATAATTTAATCCCTGATTTCATGTAAGAGTCACCCTGGACTACCTGGTTCCACATTCAGTTCCACTTGAAAAGTGTATTTGGCTCCCCCAGCTCTGAGAAATGTGAGCTGAACTGGAGGCTCTTGGTCAGGGCCAGCAGGGAATTGCTGTGTGGGATCCTAAACCTCTAAAATAAAGCAAAGAGCCCCTGCTTCATTTTGGGCTAACAAGAGGGATTTTCAAGCAGTGACTTAAGCCAGGACAGTTGCTCTAATGAGGAAACACCATCATGTTTGTTTAACAGCATCACACCAACATCTGTTCTCTTTATCACTTGTCTTCATGTGACTTTCCCCCTCAAATCCACCTTTGATCCAACTGGGAAATTGATCTTTTATCTGTTCTGATTAATTTCCCTGAATAAATCCTTTTCCACTTGAACCTCTCTCTCCAGTTTACCTTTAATGCCCACCTTCTGCTGAAATCTTCCTAACTGAACTCAACTTCAGTGTTGGGTTTCTTGTTCTTTCATAGCTGGATTCCTCATTCTCAGCTCGAGAACACAGGACAGACCCACTGCTGGCAAACTCTCCTTTGCTCCTGAGCCCCCTGCTCTGTCCTTTGCCCTCTTATTATTCTGTCATGCCAATTGTGCCACTAAAAAAGCTTTTGTTCCTTTTATCACGTCTACTAAATGTCTTGTCAATCTGCCCAGAAATCTCTCTTCCAATGATTTCCTCCTTGGCAGGTTCTGATTAATCCTTCTCTCTGTTCCTCTTTGCCTTCACTTAGGGTGAAAAAAATTTTATTAGACATTTCCAAACAATCCAGACAGCCTCAGTTACCCAGTGAAATGGAAAATCAGAACAGGGCCATCCTACTTTGCTGCAGTCCCAGCTCTCTCCTGCCAATGAGCATATTAATGAGATTTCAGTATCAACCAAGAGCCAAACAGAAATGAGTGCCATACCCTGGATGCAGATTCAGAGAGCACTACCTGGAGATGGAACTCTGGGAAAAGTTGGTCTCAGAGACCCTGACCTCAACAACTCTCTCAGGATGCACCACCTTCCCTGAGGTAAGGGGAGGGAGAGCAGGACTGCAGTTCTGACCAGCCAGTTAAACTAAGCAACAGGTTCTGCTCCCACCCACTCTGCATTTTAAACCTGCACAGTGGTTGGCCCCAGTCCACCTCGATGCTCTATGTACACCACAAATGAAACTCAGGGGCTTAAGGGGTAGCTAAGCAATACAGAATAAAAACTGGACAAAGACATCGTGTGTCTAGGACAAACAGCTGTCTGTTAAGTGCTGTGGAAACACATGGTTGCACATAAATTTAGTATGCAAGAATTATAGCAATATTATGTTTGTCATGGTTATTTTTAATAACAAAGGTGTTATGATGTATCAGAACCAGAACCATGGCAGAAATTGCATCCTGCAGATCCACTGCTTTCAAATAAGCCTGTCATACACAGACACATCCCAAACTGTCACCAAGCCATCTCAGAGATGAGCAGTACCACTAAGGAAGTGACAGCTTGCAGTCATCCAAAGTGCTGTAACTGCAGATTGTCAAAACACCAGTGAACAGTTTTGCAAAAGTGTGGAGATACTTTCAAACAGCTTTTTACACCTCTGTAAGACTGGATGGTAATGCAGGTCCTGGTAGAAGTGTATGTTCTGCCTGTCTGGAATCCTACTCTGTATTTCCAAACTAGGTATTGATCATTTCTGCAGGTAAAGTACATAAGAAAGGCTTATAAACTGTGATATTGTTGGGATCATTACTAAACACAGAGGGACAATCTGAGTTTTAAATGCTGAGCTTTGATATTATTCCTGTGTTGATAGTTCTGGCCTGATGCTGCACCATGTACCTGAAGAGATCAAGAGGCCCTTCAGTCCTGCATTTGGGAGCAGCTGAAGTCCATGGAATTTCCATGTTGCAGCAGAACAAGATCTTGTCCCTTCTATTGCTCCTGCCTGCAATTTGCTTATGTTTTCTGGCAGACATTTAATTTCTTTATCTTGTCCCAGCTATAATCTTTCTAATGACTCCAGGAGAAAGATCTCCTTTGGAAAGATACTGAATTTATTTTCAGACAGGCAAAGGGATTTAAAATTTTCAGTTCCTTCACCTCCACAGGTATCTAGACACAGTCATTAAAAAGATATATTATGTCAATTAAATAGTAATCTTTGGGATTTTGTTTTTAGGGAAGAAATCTCCTAAGAAAATTCTGTGGAGCTGCATTACTGTTGATAGATGAATACAGAATATTCAGCTCATTAATGTCACATTATACCTCACAGTATGGTGGAAATTTTGGCAAAGACATCTATGTTGTTTCCTGTGCTGGAAAGGTTTCTTATGGGGTTTCATTTTATTTCATAGCAGAAACATTAATCTGCTTCTTCGTTTTCTTTGTATGCACAATGCAGGGGAAAGCAATTTAAATTAATGAAATCTAAAAGTGAGTCTTTTGCATAAATTACTACTTCTGTAAATGTAACCTTCAAGAAGAAAACTTCACCAGTGAAAAAAAATCCTTGGAAAAAAGCATTGCATTTTATAAACAGGAAAGTGTATACAGAGCCCTAAAATGAGGAATACTCTTACACTTGCCATAGCCCAAGGGTGCATAATTGTTCATTATCAAATGAATAGCAGATGTTCGTGGAGTTAGACATTAACAATATCACATCCATTTTTAAATTGCCCTTTGCTCACTTTGTGACATATTGATTCTGTGCAAATGCAGCTCTTATTTTCCAGTGTACAAAGAAAAAAAAAAAGATTCAAAAAACTGCAGCAGTTGCTCCAGTCAGGATTCCATCTTTATGATTCAACACACAGGTCAGTTTTTCCATGTTCTTGCTTTTTTCTCCCTGCCTGAATACTGAGATGCCAGCAATAATGAGGAACCCGGGCTCGGATGTGTACCAGTGGAATGTCCCTTCTCACTGTGGTAAGGAAAAGTGACACTTGGTTGTAAAGGAGAACTTGGATTGTGCAAAAGGGAGGTATCAATAAAACAAAATTTAAAACAAAGGAGAAATACATTTTTCATAGTGCACATTCCTTTAGGAATAGCATCAAAGTGTTTTTAACTCATATCTAGTGTCCTGGCACTGTTTAATCTGTTGGAAGATGCAGGTGCAGTGTGTAACGTTCCTCACATAAACACGGGAAAGGGAAGGCCAAAGCTGATGTGGAATCTCCTCCAGGCTGTCCAGGCAGTCTGAGCACTCTCGTGTCACGGAGATTCTTCAGACCTGGGGGAAGTTTGTGCAGGAGATGACGAGACAGACCCAGCACAGGCAGCTCCTGGCAGTGCTGCACTGCGGGAAAACGGAGCCCACCCCCTCCTGCCTAGGAGGGCAGTGGTGAAATCACCAGACAGGGATTTATTTGCTGGAAAGGGCCAGCACAGGAATCTTTGAAGGAGCAGCTGATCCGTGTAACCATGGACAGTTTTACAAAGGCTCCTCGGAGACCAACTCCGTGCTCTGGGGGGCGGTGAGGAACCTGCCCTGCCCCGTCCGCAGGGTCTGGGCAGCACCGGGGGCTCAGCCCCGCACAGGGGACACGGGGGCTCCTGGAAAGCCCCGCCCGCTCCTCCTGCTGCCAGCCCGGGACACCGTCCTTGGGAACGGGATCTGGGACACCCTCCTTGTAACGGGCTCCGTTACCGAGCTCAGCTCGGAGCAGCCCGGTTACCGAACTCACCGCGGGCCGGTCACCGCAGGCTGAGCTGGGGACAGGGGGACAGGTGATCATCGCTCAGGTAAGGCCTGCAGGGCTCAGCTACCACACGGATCACTTCTCTGTTAGCTCAGGCACTTTTTGTCTCTGAGTTTATTACAGAATATGATGAGCTGGAAGGGACCCACAAGAATAATCAAGTTCAATTCTGAAGTGCATGGCCTGCCTTGGTATTATTAGCACGGTGCTCTAACCAACTACAGCACATCAAAAACACACCCACCGTTTTCCTCATGCTTTTCCTGTATCTCTTACTCCAAACCACGAGTTGTAACCCTTTCCAGACCCATTTGTATTGTTATGCAGATCCCTCCTGGTTGCTAGGCTGCCAAAACGATACAGTAACACTTGGTTTTGTTTTTCAGCAGGTCATGTCGGTGCTTCCAGATCTTCTCCTGCATTACGTTCAGGCCTGTCAAAATTTGAGCCAGCCTGAAAACCCCTTCATTGCTCGTGTGCTTCAAGACGCTGATAAAAATGAGGAAATGTAAGGACATAACAAACGGGGTGTTTCAGATGCTTATGAAAGCCTTAAATGGGGTAGCAGGATGAAGAATTGAAAAATGAGAACGTTCATGCAGTTTCAGGCTTAAACACAAATCAAATTTAACATTTATTGCTGAAGTTCTGGTTTGACTCATCTTGACATCATCTTGGCAGAAGGTTGTAGCTATATATCCTTTCTGGGCAGCTTTACAAGCAGGGAAATCAGAAAAAGTGAAAAATGTACAGGATGGTGCCTTTCTGTCCCCTAAAGAAGCCAAAGCCAGTGTTTAGTCATCCTAACTCTCTTCTTTGTGTCTCACTCCTGTTTAAAAAGCCTCAGCTACATCCCGTTACCTTCCAGCTGGTCAAACTTCCCTGAGCTGTTCTGAATCTTGCCAAGTTATTAACCACTCAAATTCTCTCTCTTTAAGGGTCTGCTTCTTCTCATGGACAGTGCTGCGGTCAAAGTTAATTGTCCTTCGGGGGGAAAAACTGAGAAAATGAAATGGTTTGTGTTAGGTTTTGATCCTGAGGGCAGGATAAATAAATAAAGGAAGGAGAGCAAGTAAAAAGAAGATGATGAGGTAACCTCTGAGATAATATTTATTTCCATCTGCCTTCCCCTCATCTTGGTTGTTCCTGCTTTCAGTGGAAGCATGGCCTTGCAGCTGAGCAGTGCTGAGGTACTGCCTGGGTCACACTGTGATGTTACCAAAGGAGTGGCAGCAGATAACCCTGTGCAAGAGCTCCAGTGAGGGCAGACACGGGCACACCTCTGATCTGGAGAGGGAATTCATTTCTATCATTTTACTTCTCCCCATGTGCTTACATTTTTATGTTACTGCAGAAGTATGAGAGGATTCACATTAAAATTAGCTGGAAATAATCATCTGGTGCCTGTGCCAAGAGTTACAGATGATGATCTTGGAGTTCTTGTCTCTGTCTTAGGCCAAGCTGCCTTTGTCACAGGTAAGATTTTTCCCTGTGTGTTTGACATTGCTGTGCTGATACCAGAAAACATGATCAATGTTGATTTCAGCCTTAGTTCATCTTTGTTTCTTTTTGTTCAGAAATCAATTCATTGTAGATATGCATCTGTCACATTCCTTATTCATATTTTTCAGGTTTGGATCTTGCCTATAATTTATTGACTGATGCTGGAGCAAAGACCATGGCAACATTCCTCCAGGTGCCAAGAGATATTTATCTTTCAGCAACTTGTAATTTATTTGTCTATAACAATATTTATATATGGTGTATTGGGGACAAGAATGAGCTGGTTTGGCAAAATTCCAATAACTTTGACTATCACATCCGAATCCATTCTACTAGAACGTCAGATTGTATTCTCTGTGGAAATTTTAAATTTCTGGTAGAAAGCCTTTGGATATTTGGCTGCTGTGTCCTGAGAAAAGAATGATGGAATAAACTATGAGGCTTTTAGGCTCACAGTTCAATTCAACAAAGGGGGTAATGGTTTTGTCAAGTGTGCCAGAGCCTTTCTTTCAGCTATTTTATAAACTGTTTTCATAGGCCTAAACATAGGGAATTGGTCGTTCCTGAGGGCCCATGAGTGCCCTCCCCGTGACACGTTTTATGCCTTGCCCTCATCACCTGACATAATTTGGCATTCTTTAACTACTTCTCCAACCCATGAACTGCCTGAAATGCTGCAAAGGGCAGAGTTTTGTATGTGTATCTCCTTTTATGGAAAATACAGCGGTGTTTTGGAAAAAACCTCTCATTCCTGCTTTGTTTGTTCCCAAGGAAAACTCCACTCTGCAGTACCTGAACCTGATGTTCAATGACATTGGCACAAGTGGGGCAGAGCTGATAGCAGGAGCACTCCATGTGAGTATTTGCCTGGGAGATTTAGGCAGTGGCATCTCCTTTGATATTTTTGCTTTTGATGACCAGTACTGGCTGTGCTGCCAACATCGGAGCTGGCTGAAAGGGGCCTCTGTCTTTGCTCCATTCAGCATGTTGCTGTGTCACAGGGATTGCCTGGTTTCCCAAGGCACACTTCAGAAATCAGATGTCATGCAAGAGAAAGTTGCACTGTGCTGCCATTAACACTTAATCATCTATAAAAAGATGTAATTTTCTAAAAAAAGACTACTACTGCAGCTGGGCTTTTCTGTATGAAAAATGCTATGCTACAGGATATATAATGCTGTCATTTTTTTCCTTCCCCCCCCCAGAATATTAAATTAAATTTGCCTGTACTTTGACATCAGTATTTGTCTTGATTCAAGATGTCTGAGACATGTTTTCAAAACTTTGCCTTACAGCAGCACCACAAACCCAAGTTTGTTATTTTTAATGTGGTTTCCTAAGGAAATGAGGCTTGTGTGTAAGATTTGTTGTGTTTGTGAAAGGAGACTCACATGAGCTCTTTCTTCCTCCTTCACAGTCTTTGAATCCTGAACTGATTTTAACTAAATTTGACAGGCCTCCAAAACACTAAGGCTGTGCAGTAGATATACAGTGCTGGTCTCATACAAGCCTTACCAGATTTAAATCAGTATTAATGCAATTTGCACCTCAGATGCCAATTTAGGCAAAAATATTTGCCCGGATTATTTTCATGTGTGTGATGAAATTCATGAACTTGGGAGAAACAAAAGTTTTCAAATACAGGATTTTTTCTTGCAGACTCTCATATTTGGTGCCACTGAGGGGAGTCTGAGCCAAGAGCTGAGCCAGTGTTATCACTTAGACATAATTCTTCTGAAAGGTTGTTTTGTCTCTGTGTGACAACCAGCAGAATTCACATAAAAAAAAAAAAGACAGGACAGTGCTATTTTCCAGGTCATCTTAAAGGACTAGTTGTTTTTTTTTTTTTTATTTTGTCTAGAGCAATCAAAGTCTTGTGCACCTGAGAATGACTGGAAACAAAATAGGAAACCAAGGTGGGATGTTCTTTGCTTCAATGCTAAAAATTAACTCAACCTTAGAGAAGTTGGATCTTGGAGACTGTGATGTGGTGAGTAAAATTATCAACAATAAGACATAAGTCTTTCAAGGGTATTACAAGGGTCCTGCAGTGCTTAATTAAGGGGAAATGCCATCTGTTGTCATTGATTTTGTGACAGCCAGAGGTAACACAATATATAATATTGCATTGTGTGCTTGGAAAGGCACATGCATAAAGCACCTGTGAAGTCAGAACTGGGGATATTTTAGAGCCACTGTGTCTCTCTAGGAATTCAAGTGCTTGGCTTGCACATTTTCTGAGGTTTGTTTCTGCTGTTCCTTTCTGTTAAGCTAAGTCCTGTATAATTCATGTTGAAGAAATGACTTTTCATTCCCTGGAGAATCTTTTCCTTCTAAAGTGTACAGTGCTGTAACCCCTGAAAGTCACTCATCCATGCTGCTCCTCTCAGAGCTTGACCCATAAAGGACATAAGCACAGCAGTGCTGAATGGAGTAGAAAAGCACCCAATTTACTCTTGGACAATGTGGCTCCTCTATGGCTGGGCACTGAGACTTACACAGTGCACAGGGAGACTCAGGGGGTTGTGGATTGCTTTTAAAAGCCTACATTTGTCTCCTGGAAATTCAGGATTTGCTTCTGAGCCAGAAGGGGGAATACCCCTCAGAAAGTGTGAAGGTGTTATGAATACATGAATAAGGAAAGTGTAGGCAGTGTAGGATTTATTCAAAAGCTTGGTATGTGTGTGCTTGGTAGGGAGTTGATAGAGTTGATTTAAAATGAGATGGCTTTGGGTACAGACCAGCCTACTTGAAAAGTATATTTTATAAATATAAAATAGAGGACAAATTAGAAGGACATTAAGAAAAACAACCTAAATTTGCCCAATTCATACTAAATATGAATTTACCTGGTGGGTAAATGTTAGGGGAACACACATAAGCTGATTTTGCCTCATAAATCGGGGAAATCAAAATACAGGATCAATTGAATGGACAAGTATTTTTGAGATCTGTTATTCTTGCTTTTCATTTTCTAAGTTCCTAAGTCATTTGTACTACTCAGTCTAATTTCACTCTGCTATTCCATAGGCAATTGGCATTGATATTATCAGAAAATCTGTTATGTGTCTGTTGCCTGCTGTAGTCCCATCCCTCCAGAGTAGATGAAGGCAGAAATAATAGTAATGGTAATTTGCTAGCTTGATCTATACATTGAACAGGTTTCTCTAAAGAGTTTCTTTATTTTCATTTCCAGGGCCTGCAGTGTCTGGTAGCAACAGCCAAAGCCCTAACTCAGAACAAATCACTCAAAGCCATAAACCTAAATCGTCCTCTGCTCTCCAGCCAGCAGGTGTGTGAGTGACTGTGGAGTCAGCTCAGAGAGAGGGGCATAAGTGAAGTCAATACTGATGTATTTATGGACATCTGAACTGCACAGCTCTCTGGAATTCTTTACAAACTGGAGAAAATGGTTGCATTATTTTTCTCTTTCTGTGCCAAGTTTTGTGTAGTCACTGACTGCCCCTGTTTGACAGATTAAATTTTTAAAAATTTATTTGTTGGTACATTTGTTAAATAATGGGCTAATGGAGAGGGGTTGGTATTGGAGAAGCAAGTATTCCTTCTGCTGTTAGAACATGGAGTTTCCTGCACTGTTCAGCAAACTGAGGGAGCCATGCTGGGTAGCAGCAAATGAGGGGGAGCACAAAGGATGCTGTTTATCTGAGCCTAAAGAAGAAAGACACTGCAGCAATTCCCATATTCTCTGGGCTGAGTGGTTTTGCTGTCTCACTCTGTGCATGGCTGGTGCTGCTCAAGTCTTGCCTGCAGAGCTGTGTAGAGGTGGAGTCACTTGCCTGGCAGCAGTTCTCAGCTGTCTGGGACAGGATCAGTGTTTTCCTGATGGCAGGATAAAAAAAAAAATTAACCTGTCATGAAAGCCAGATCCTCCTCAATTCCCAAAGGTAAATTTAACAGTTTGAACAGATTTAGTTGTTTCTTTTCTAAGGCTGGGCTTGATCTGCCTAACCCCAGCTTTGGAAGTCAATTTAAACTACTGCTATTGGTAACAGTAAGGACATAGTCTGGACCCGTCAGAGACTCTATTTGTCATTGTTTCCACCTTCATCTCTAGTATTTTCTGAGGTTTCTGGATTTTTCCATTGTTTTCATTATTTTTGACTCACAGTATTCACTCAGTTATTTTCTTAACTAAATAGGACATCTTTGAACAAAATTCTTTTCCTTAGAGTGTCAGGACATATTTTTTCCCATAGAAGTCCTGTTTCTTTTGCATACAATTTACAGAACTTTTAAGGCTGGAAAAGATCTCCAAGATCAAGTAAAAGCTTTGACTAATTCATTCTTGTATGAAATTATTAGCATCATTACAAAATACTTTCAAATGTTAGCAAAGACTGACTCAAACATTCAGTTTTTTAAGAGCAATAGCAGGGAGGAAAACTGATTAGACATAATTAGATATTGATGCTTCACTGATATTTTCAGGGATGTAGACAGTACTGTAAAACTGCAAATATCTCTATAGTATTTTTCTTTTTTTTTTTTTTCATTTTTAGCTTTACCATAAGATGTTGTTTTGTGGTTATTTTTATACAATATACAAAATAGAACACTACTACTGATGACAAGGTCTTGCAGTTGGTTGTATATCTCCCTTTTACTGAGGCACAACTGTATCTTATCCTAAAGTCCAGCTTAATAAAATTGAGTGTATGTTTCTAGGAAGAGACCACAGTTCATATAGCTCGGATGTTGAGGAGTAATTCTTCTCTTGTGGAACTACACTTGGGCAAGCATGAAATGAAAAACTTTGGTGTAGAGCGACTGTGTGAGGCCCTGTATAAAAACTCCAGCCTGAGATACCTTGACCTTAGCTGGTGAGAGTGATTAAATGTGCCACACTAGAAACTCATTCTCTTAGCAACTTAAAAAAAATTTAAAATGTGCATCTCTTTTTCAGTAATAACATAATCTGTGATGGTGTGAAATTTTTGGGAGAGCTACTAAAAAGGAACCAAACCCTGCAGATCCTGGATCTTAATGCCAACCGAATAGAAGACGTTGGAGCCATTTACCTGAGTGAGGCCTTGTCAACGTGGAACAGGAGTTTGCAGGTGTAAGTATTTGCACAGCTTCCCCAGAGACTGCAGGTAAGAAACCTGGACTTTGCAGTGGCTGAAATGGCATCACAGCTCTGTGTCTTCATGTTGATCAAAACAGGAAAATCAGGAAGTTCCAAATGTTTTAGGCAACTTTTCCTTCTTGGGGAAAAAAAACCCCGTGAGAGATTGGGTGGGATTTCTTTACTAAGCATCGGTTTCTGCTGTCCTGTGAGATGCTCCAAGACCTGAGAGACACCCTGGGGTGCTGGAGGTGAGCCCCAGGTCTGCTCAGAGCTCTCACAGCTTTCACAGTCACTCTAAGAAGGTGAGGGATGAGGCAATTGATCTGTTCGCTCTCTCTGCATCTTTGAAGTGCAGGTCCCTGTGCTGCACAAACGAAAACAAGAGCTGAAGGTCTTCAGAATTTTGAGATAATCAGATTCTGCACTGGGATAAGGCACTATATTTGTTGGTTCTGATCTTCAACAGTTAAGAAAATCCTCTGTTTAAATTCTCTTCCGGGTGAACCCAGAAGAGCTGTAATCTCTCCATCAGGGTGTCTTTTGCAGCCGTGTTAAACCCCTGCCAGCAGGATGTAAAAGCTGATCAAAGGTGTTACCTGAAGCCATTAGTTTTAAGTAGCAGACTGAGGAGGTAGTGCCTGCAAGGTGCCTCTGATAGTCTTGCAGGTTCACTAATATAAAAATAACTGCCACTCCACAAAGATCAAAGCTTAGCCTGGATAAATGCCAAGGCTTGGTCTTCAAAGCAGACTAGAGATGAGACCTGGCCACCATGCAGCAAAGTCACGGACACTGAAGAACTCAGTAGTGAACAACCTGGCTGCAAGAGTCAGGAAAGTGCTTCGAGAAATAGAATAAGTCCAGAGGCCAACTGCCTCTGGCAACCTGGAAAGGATATTAGAGTAGGACTGGCTTTGATACAAATAAATAATTGTATTATAAATAAAGAAGTTCTATATATGTATATGTAATAATAATATGTATTAATAAGACTAAATCATCGTTAAATTCTTATTTTTAACTAAAAGATGGGAATTCTATGGTTTGGCACACATTTTCTGTTTTCTAGGTTGTCCATTGTAAGCAACAATATAACTGGGAAAGGACTTGTAGCTCTTGCACAAGCAATCCAATCCAATGTGAAACTTTCCCATATTTACATCTGGGGGAACAAACTTGATAGAAGCGCCTGTATGGTAAGTGTTTGGTTCTGAATTCACATGAGAAGGCTGGGGTTTGTTTGTTCTAATTTGTCCTTCCATTGTTGGGAAGCCTACAGCAATTAGTGAACAAGACTCCTGATTTATTTGAGGTTCTTTACGTGGTTATGATATGGTGGTGCTGGAATGAGACTATCTGGAGATCAGCACACTGAAGGGACTAAGTGCCATGTGCTGTCTCACCGCAGTCCAAAGGAAGAACCACGTGTGGAATTCCAGATGTTCTTCATTCCAGGTATTCTCGGAGCTGATCGGGATGGGCCGCCTGCAGCAGGGCTGCACGGATGTGGTTCCCTACGAGGTGGATGGGGAGGTGTTCCTGGCAGAGCTGTCCCACGGGCTGGCCAGGCACCGCTACTGGGCCCCGCGCTGCGCCGCCGTGGCCCCCGGAGCCGCCAACGCCAGCCTGGAAATCGTCACTGCCTCCGAGTATTTGTGAGTGAGGCAGCACTCCCTGAGCTTTCTAGTAAAAGCTTTCTTACTGGTTTCTAGTAAAATAGGTTGTATCAGTACCACACTTGCTGCATGTAGTTTCTTTGGGGTTTCAGTCTAGGAGGAATCTACACCTGCTTGAAATGAGAACAGAGAGAAAATATCAAACAAATTACCACAAAATTTGTTGCTAAATAATGCTCTATTAAAAGTCTGTAACTATGAAAAGGCTTGTATCCAGGCAGAACATACTGACAAAAGCAATACCCAGGACTGCTGCTGGGCAGCAGATCAGGTATTCTGCAGAGTCAGATTCCTGCTGAAGCTGAGAGCTTTGGGTAAATCCATTTGTTAGCGCTGTTCTCCATGTACTCTTTCCTTTTCCTTAGGAATTGCATCCTTTTGATCTTCCAACAGTGACTTTTTTTAAACCAAGCTAAGTGAACTTAAACATTAAGCCACAGCCATGCTAGAATTTAAAGCTGGTGAATGCAGTTTGCTGGGATATACATGGAATTTTGATTAAATTGTAGCACATACTTGTTTCTTATACTACAAATAGAAACCACCACCAAATGTGGTGCCATCATTTCTTCTCATCTCATGAAAACTGCCTAAAAACATTTATATTGTTATAGCCCTGTGGAAATTCCTACACATGAGTAAGACAACATATGCATGTAATGGTAGCTAAACATTGTTTAATGGTTTGGACAGACTGTGAAGTGTGGAATCTGCTGGTTTCCTTTTTCCATTCACTCTGCTCATTCTTGCAGAAGTTAATTTATGCTCCTAAACAGAAAAAGTCACCAAACAGGACAGCAGAGATTTGCTCCAAGCCTTTCATTAATGCAATCCTCTGCCCCTCTAAATGTGCCTGTTAAATATTAGCATAAAATACCAGAATGATCTATGACTGCATGTACAGGACCAAAGCATGAGGGGGAAAATGTAAGGAAGTAAAAAGAGCTGGGAAGCAGCAGTGTAATTGCTGCAATTCTGAGTCCATATTATCACTGTGGTAGTGTAGGAACAGGAAGACATTTGGACACCTATTCCCCAGCTGAAATGACCAGGGCAGTTGTGAGAGCTGGTGTAGGTGGGGGTTTGTTTTTTGGTTGGTTTGTTGGGTTTTTTTCATTGCCTTCACCCCCAAACACAAATTACTCAGGCTCTTGCTCCAAGAACCCCTGGTATCCTCCGAGGACTTAGAGCTAAGCCCAGAGCAGGTATGTTTGCTCTGCACACCTGCACAGGGCCCTCCCAGCCTGCAGTCACCTGCTGAGCACAAAGTCCATACCCTGTGAACACCCAGCTCTAGAGAGGAGTTTGTATTTTAACTCTTGTTCAACAGGAAGGATGCAGTAATGAGAACTAAAGTTGGGGATACATCAAACATGGTGGTTTGAGAAGAATCTGTACACTATGAGCATTCCTAAATTTTGAAATAATTAGATAAGCCTGTGTTGGTACTTTTCTGAGCACTGCTGCTCTGGACCATTGCAGGTGACACTCTGATAGTGTCAGTACTGACACACTGGTGACAGAGTTTCTTGCTAGGAACACCACTACAAGACTCAGGTATTTTTCCCATTTCTTTCCCTTACATGTATATGTATAGGTATATGAAGTTCAGTCTAATTTCACTGCTCAAATTAAATCTTAATTTACTTGTACAAATGACATTTGTTAATCTGAGTTGGTAACATTTACCAAACTCTACCGACAGCAGTATTTTGGTTTTAGTGATGTGATAAGATGGCAACAATATCACAGCCAAAATATATCAGGTAGAATAGCATCTAAAAGTGCTGATGTATGTGTTTGAAGTATTTGCACTCTACCTGAACCCTTGTTTAACAGCAACTTGTTCAGCCCATAAAGCCCTCTTCATTACTGACAACATCCATAAAAACAGCTCATGTGTTACAATTTTCTTTGATATTCCTTTGTAAGAAAGGGCTGCAGAGTAATTCCTACCAAATTCTGTATAAACAGCTTCCTGCAAACTAAAACAATTATTTGTGCAAAACCCTGTATTGCTTAAAGAGGCCTGTGCCAGAGACTTTTATTTCTTCCTTCCTCTGACTTCTGAAGATGTATCTTGTGGTCTTTGGAATGAGAGAATTTACATAGGCTAGATTTTTTTTTGCCATGTTCTTCTGAATTATTCAGAAGCTAAAGCAAGCATAATCCTGCACTGAAAACCATTTTTTCAGCTTTTAGACTTCACTGAAAGACAGCATTTTCCCCCCAGTTTTAGAGGGGGGCAAATGAAGGCAAGTGATCCAGCAGGGCAAGGGTGCAGCAGAGGTCCCCCAAATCCTACTGTGTGCTCCAGGGAACCCCATGGTCCTCGTGCCAGAGTGGGGACAGGGGTTGTGTCTGACTGGTTCCCTCCTGCTTTTGTTGCTAACCCTTGCAGTTATAAACAGGAGACACAAGGTGAGGGAAAATTATAAAACAAGTTTATTAAAGTCTAACATAAAACACTTCAGGCTAAATATGTACAACTCCCTCCCTTCCCAGGGGATTATAAAATTGAGAGTTGAGGTATATACAAATAACAGAGGAAAAATTGTATATACATGGCAGATACTTTAAAAATAATTTAACCAAAAAAATCAGTTATTAGTCCTTATCTGAACTTAGTTCTGCAAGGCTTATTGAGCCTCTCCTGGATCACAGCCCTGAAATCCTTCATTTGGGACTTGTCTGTACTTGAAAATTGTTTTGTAGCACATGATTTCAGACAGGTTGTCACATGCTTTGTGCCGACTTAGAGGCACTAATTTAGAAGTAAATGTGATACAAGGAGCTATTCTCACCTAAGTACTTCCAAACAGTCAATTCAGAGATTTAGAGATGCAGATAAACTATTCAGGCAAAACTTGCACCAACTTCAGTGCAAAATTGACTAAAACAGCAGTGTGACAAAACATGTCATATTCTTTGTATTACTCTTAATAGAATTATTGAAATTCCTTCTTTTCTTTTGCAAGGACACATGCCTAAAAAGATTCCATGCTCTCCCATATTAATCCCTTACAGAAATTACCAATACTGTTATAAGCCTCATACTTCAAAATGAACCCAGAACCCTTAAGCCTAGGACTTACATGTGCAGCAGATTTCCATGCATCTATTGGCAAAAGGTACAGTCCAGACCTACAGCCTGAACACACCTACAAATATATATNTTTATTTAAAATCTATATTCTAGTAAATGAATACAGTTGGTAGAGATCATACCTCAGCAGCTGAGATATCTTCACGAAAGATGAGGATAAAAATCAAGATTCTCAGATGGGGACTCAAGAGTGCAGGTCACTAAATTATTGCTCCAAGACAAAACTACAAGCCTGTGTATTCTATTAAGAAAGGTTAAAATTGTTGTCTTGTAAAAAATAATGAATATCTTCTTGTCTATAAAGAAAACTAAATGACTAATAAAGCAACTGTTACTGTTATAAGTATCTAAACAAATCCTGTATAAATCTAAGCACTGTATTTTTTAAAAAAGTCTGAAATCTAAGAATACAGTAATAAGCTATAATTTTAGAAATATAAAACCAGTCCAAACAAACACTGTTATGGAATGCATTTTCTATGTAGGAATGTAGTTATTGTTTAGGTTTCTTTCCAGAGCTATTCTCTCTCCTGGTCATTTATCCTGGATATGTTTATCCTGAGCTGCTTCTCCTCAGGTATCAGCAGCATATCATTAATTTGTCCTCCAAAGCTGTTTAAATATGCAAGATATCAGTTGTACGGTGTTTTCTTTCTCAGTATTCATGACTAAACCCATGCCTATCCCAAGATTTCTGCTCTACTTTCAGAGAGAGACAGCTAAGAGGAAGCTTAGTACAAGCTACACACAGTCAAGATCCCAATTTTGTGGTTCTTCAGTCTTAAATGGCAAGGCTGAGGAATCCCTCAGGCGCTACACCAACAACAGAAGCTGAAAGAGACAAGAGGGGAGACAAAGGGAATACCAAAAATAAAATACCAGAGAACTTTATCCTTTGTGTTTTGCCAGCATTATGAACATCAGCTGTTCATAAGCATTGTGAGACAGACAAGCAGAGAAATTAAAGGCCCTGCAATAATTAGCTCCAGTGGGGACAGTGTGAGAGATTCCTGCATTAGGATGTTCCTGTAGAACATCGCTGTACTACTGCTGGCCATGGTAGGCTTCATCAACAAATCTACCATATATTAAAGCACAAAATGTGACCAACCAGCAGGTTATAAACATGCCCCATTACTAAAATAATCAACACAAAGCAGCAAAAGGTCTATTACTTTACAAATACAAACATGTAGGAAGAGGAAAAAAATATAGTCACACTTAGGAGTCAAGGGACCATTTTCAGACTCTTTAAATGAAATCCTTCAATAAATTTTTCACAAGTCTGTTTAATTAAGGTGCAGATTAATTATTATTCCATGTAGAACAGAATCAGTAAAGAGGTATCTTGTATGCTCTTCTATTTATCAGCGTCTGGACACAAGGCATCAGTGGAAATAAATGCTAGCACCAAGTAAATAACCAACAAGGGACAGCGTTAAATGAATTGTTGGTACAGTATCATGACTGTTTCATTACTGTTTGATCATTACATAAATAATGCTTACAATTGTTAATGGCACAAACTGGCAAAACGGAGTAGAAAAGTACTTCTATTGTTGCCTAGTCTTTTATGACTTTACCTTTTAAGACATTACAATGTTGCTTTTTTAATATGTCTGTTGCTAGTAATAAAGCCTGTCTTTACCCGGGCCTTGCTAGGTACCAGTTTTGTGCAGTTACTGTGGACAAGTGACATGAGAGGTAAAGCAATACAAAAAACTTTAATTAAAACAAATCAGTCAAACTCTACAAAACCCTTGCCTGGAAGAATATCAATCTGCTCTGTTGTATTATTCTTTAATGCCTCCTCATGTAGTGTTCACTCAATTATTTTCACAGTGAAAGGTGGGATTTATTTCCTTTTTTGTACCTCCTACCTAGCACAAGAAGCAGCACTACAGCAAAAAAAAGGATTATGAAGTTCTGATTCATGCCTCACTAATTAACTCACTGCATCTTTTTGCCTCATCTACAACATGCATGTCCCAGCTCTCCTTTCGTTGCTATTTGTGCCAAGCCCAGGGTGTTTTAGGGATGTGAAAAACAAATCTGGGACAAGATACAACAATGCTGGATTCACTTCAAACGAACAAACAAAGGCAATTTGTTGGAAAGAAGACCCACGAGTATCCATGCCATTACGACCCTCCCACTCGCCACACTTCGGACAAAAATTAACCCTCCTTTCCTTGTCAGGAAAATACACTCAAACCTTTCCCTCTGGTCAGGCTCCACTTGAAGACAGCACTTCTGGCAGCCAGCAGCAAATCTATGCAAGCACCTCAGCAGAGCATTGACCTGCCTTCATCATGGACCATTCTAGCACCTTGGAGTGCAGGCTTACTAATACATCCAAATCATGATTTTTCCCTACACATATGGGTCAATCTTCCTAAACTATCAAATATGGCTTAAAATATCTGTTCTCAAATGACATTGTGACACATCAAATCAGCAGGAACATGGGAAGAGAACTCCAAAGTACATTAACATATGTAACAGAGAATTCTTAAGGCAGGTGTTGCCGGAATCATCTCCTGAAAATCAGTATTAAATAGAAATTTGATTGCAGATTAGCACAATTCAGCACTGCACAATGGAAATGCCTTACAGGTGTCTTTACACAGAGGAAAACAAAGAACAAGTCCAATTCAGACAGCATGACTGGTTGTTTGATTGTGTTCATCTTACCAAACATTTCCAAGTTCACTACCAAACTACCTGGATGGCTCTGCACTGCTCTGTCAGTACAACTGCTGCAGGAAAATAAACTGAGGTTCTGAATATCCAGTCACAGCAGATCTCAGTAATGTTTCTGATGATGGTGACTGGCTCCCTGTCACAGGGAGCAGCATCTGATGGTCTTCAGTCCCAATGGGGAGAGGAAGTGCTAAAGACATCTCAGAAGGTTTCACATCTATGGACTCTGATAAAGGACTTTTCTGACTCTGAATGGATTCTTGTTCATTAAAAGAATTATCAAGTGCAGTAGAATCAGGGGAAGTTTCAGGTCCTGTGGAAATAAAAAAAAAAACAAAAACAAAACAACAAAAAACCAGAAAGAAATGTTCAAAAGCTCATTCACAGATTCTGTAAACTCCCTTTCCAATGACTGTCAGAGCCAACACCTGGTGCGTCACAGGCTGCCTGGGCAACTGGGATATTGGTGCAAAGCTAGGCCAGCTGTAAGTACAGTGTAAACATTGGGAATCACATCTGCTGCTGCTTGTAGTGTGACAACTGGAAGGATGATGCATTCCAACCTGATCTCTACTTGGCATGGTACAGAAGATAACAAACCTTTAACATCACAGTGAAGAAAGGATCTTTGGAAAAAATGTAATTGTGAAAGTTTCCTTGAGGTTTTCCACCACAGAAAGTGTCAAAAACAGAGCCACATCCAAGCATGCTGGTTTAAGTGAAACAGCAGTGTACAAAGTATCATTTGTCTGTAAACTTCTTTGGAAGTTTCTTAACTCCTTAACTCCATTTCTTAACTCCATTCCAGCCTGACACATTACAGATTTTAACCAGTCACTTGAAAAATTACTTTCTATTCTTAACTGAAACCCAGTTAGTGGGTTCCTTGCTGCCTTCCCGCTGGAATGCAGCCAGCCATTGCTCTTGGATGGCTCGCTGACTAAGCCACATCGGATATCTGATCCTTCCTCTACCAAAGCATGCTCCAAGTCTGTTATTTCAGTGCTGAGGCACTCCTGGCTGCCTGCTGTCTCTCCATGAGAGCTGTCCTGCCTTGGCAGCTCTCCCAGATCACCCCTCCAGCTCTGCCAGCCCCTCTCCACACTCAGTGCTGCTTTGCCCTCACCACTGGCTCCCTGCTGCACTGGGGCCCTCCTAAATTCCACACTGCCTCTGCCTATGGCTCATTTTCTCACCCTCTCCCTCCCAATCCAGATGTACACAGACACCATTTATTCCCTTCTTCCATATGACAGGGGCAAGGGATTTATGGTCAACACACAAGGATGGACAGAGGACAAGGAGTATGGAGCCAGTGTTGAACAAGGCTGGATACAGATGCTTTTGGCCCTAAAAACAACTACTATGCGAAATTTCTTTGTTTTTTAATTTTAGACCTGGATGAGCAAAAATATTTATTCAGCATGGAAGGCAAAAGAGCTGATGTGGTTTCTTAACCTTTCTTTGCACAAGGAACTCACCTGTGTGAACTTTTGTTTTGTGCTTCTTAAGATTTTTTATATCTGTGTAGGAATTTCCACACATTTCACAGATAAATGGTCTTTCACCTGAAAAAATTGATTTGGCAGTGAGAACAATCTTGATGTTGAAAAAGAAATACAGTTAGAGACACAGGATAACAGATTTCAATGTTCTATTTCGAAATACAACTTTGTAACTCTTATTTTGTCTGTGTCTTGATTAGAATATAATTATTTCCAGAATAATAGTTTAAAACAAAGCAAGAGGACCCAAACATTTTAAATAAAGCCTCGATCATACATCAACACCTACGCTGTGGCACAGATACTACTCTGAAGGCAATGAGAAAAATTAATGAGTATTTTCTTTACTTTATGCTAATCAAAAGATACATAAATTAAGGAACTGTTCCGCTTTCAAGTACAGAGCAATACAGTGCATTTTAAAGGCAAAAGAATAAAAGTAGATTATAATTTATGGTGCAGGAAGAAGCTTGTCTGAAAACTGACCTGTATGGGACCGAAAATGTTTATTGAGCTCTCCAGAGGAAATAAAACTCTTTTCACAAATGCCACAGATATATGGCTTCTCTCCTAAAGGAAACACAAGCATGCTGTTATTCCAATACATAAACCAGAATACACATTAAGAACAAACCAAAACAAAACAGAGATAATGTTCAACGGGAGGAGAAAGTGCTCCCAAAACTGGAATGAAAGGAAAAACACCATGAGAAGGAGCTGGACGATGACTCCCAGAGTGGAATTCCAGGTTGCTGCCCCTCTCCAGGAGCCCGTACCTGTGTGTTTGCGGGAGTGGGTGATGAGCGAGCTGGACACGGCGAAGGCTTTGCCGCAGCTGTCGCAGACGTACGGCTTCTCCCCGGTGTGCCGCCGCACGTGGTACGTCAGCGTGCTGGCCTGGGCAAAGCGCTGCCCGCAGCGGTCACACACGTACGGCTTCTCCCCGCTGTGCTTCCTGCAACAACACAGCCCTGAGCCACGAGCAGCACCCACGGCTGAGCCAGGGAGGGCTCTGTGCCCTGCTCCTCCAGCTGCCGCTCTGGGGCGCAGCAAACAGGCAACAACCGAGTTTGGCGTGAGGCCCTGCAGAGCGAAACTCACGGCCTGGTCCCTCTGGGCTCGGCACATCTGTGATTTCCACAGCAGCTGAACTGAACCACAGACCCTGCCCAGGTGACATCCACCATGGGAACTCTGCATGCTTTGCACTTTAGGGTGCTGAAATGTAAGATGATTCCTAACATGCGATTATCATTCCTGCTCCTGCCAAAATTGCCAAAAGCCCCATGCAGACGGCAGTGAGAACTTTTCTCGCTTCCCATCACAGAACTCTCTCCTCTCTGGTGCTACAAGAAGTTTAAAACAAAGATACTAGACTCAGTCTGTACATTTATCCAGCACAGATCTCCTCCTTAATGAGCAAGTACATCCAGACAATTATTCTGTTAGGCATTGTGAGAGAAGTCTCACAAGAAAAGGAGTAGAAATCACTTTCATGTGTAACTCTTACTCACACTGGAGTAAATGTTCCTGTTTAAATAAACCCAAGAATAAGCATTTGCAGGATCTCACTTGTGCCTACCTGGCATGGATCTTCAGGTTGCTCGAGGTTGCAAACTGCAGGTTGCAGACATCACATTTGTAAGGCTTCTCCTCTCCATGGTGCATCCGGCTGTGGAACACCAGCTGGCACTTCTGGGCAAAGCCTTTGTCACACAGTTCACACTTGTATGGCTTCTCCCCTGGTGAAAAACAACACCCTCGTGCTCTCTGTATTTACATAAGAAAGCTTTGCAATCCATGACCCGACCAAAGCTCAGGTGTCTGTTCTAATGCTTCCTACAAATAACATCTTGGAAAATCCTGTAATCAGTCCACTGAAGTGGAATTTGCTAGAACACAGAGGACAACAGGACTATTTTTTAACACATTATATTTGGGAAAAAAAAAAAGTAATAATGTTTTTAATAGTGCCAGCTTCTCCACATTATTTTAAGAATGCTGCCAATTCAGTTTCAGACTCTTTGATGTCTGCTTATCATTCTGAATATTTAAAATGAACAAATCATCTGCTTTTTCTTGCTTGTCTCAATTGCAACAGGTCTTCAACACACAGTCTAGTGGTTCCCTAATTTCTCACTAGTGTCTGCTATAGAATGTTACAGGTACTTCTCTGACTATTCATGTCCTCTTAGTGGTGAACTGTCTTCTGTAAGGGTTTGTCCAACTCTGCAGTCCTAGAAAGTATAAAAATGCCTTTCTCTGCCACTCTGTGACAGTGCACAATCAAACTTCATGAGTAAACAGTGCACATAAAAACTTCAAAAGTAAAAGTATCAGACATCTAGCATGCCACTGAGAAACCAAGACCATGCAATTCACTCCCCACTCTTGCAAAAATTCCCAGGACAATATACTCAGAAGTACAAAGTACAGCCACCATTCCTACCAGCACTGTCTCTGAATTCTGCAATCAAGCTCCACCTCATGTGTGAATCTTTGGTTAGACCCTGGCTAACAGAATTTGAAACTCTCTTCCTAGGTCACAGGAAGAACAAGGTGTTCTTCTGCAGCTGTTCCTCAACATCTACATTTTCACAGCTTCCTGGAAAACTGTGACCTCTGCTCAGAGCTTTCCAACATACAAAACATACGGAAAGACAAGCAAAGGACTTCTGCCCTACATCTTCTCATCAATTCGTTGTTCATCATCTTTTTAAGTCAGACATGCTGAATTAAAACGTTTAAGTGCTCCTAAGTGATTTCTCTTGGATGCTTGATATGACACAAGCTCCTGGTAATGTTACTGAATGCAGAGATCATAACATCATCACACATCTCAGCTGCACACCTACGAAATAAAATCCTAAATCTTGTAGTAATTCAGTCAACCTCCTACCTTTGTTGAAAACCCTCAGGGACAAGTTATAAGACTGATTTTTTTTCCCCACTCTTGTTCTCAAACATATATTATATTTTGAAGTTTTAAAAAAAAGCAACAGAAATTCTTGTATCAAATACAGCTTGTTTTTCATGCTCTACTGACAGTAGTTTTTGGCCACTCCACCACACTACAGAGCTAAAGGACAGCCAGCTGTCCTAAGTCTTTCCAGAAATCAAGATGTTCAGAGTAATAGTCCTCTCTAGCTATTGAAACTACGATTAAGTACTGAAAAATGCTGAAACATTTCATACTATCAGGATACTGGGCCTACCCCTGCATGCACAGTGTCAGCAGACCAAATTTCCAGAGGAAGAAGTCAGAATCTTTCTAGTCCTTCACTCCCACACTGTGTGTGATCCCAGGCCTCCACAGCCCATGAGACATGGCCACTGGCTTACCTGTGTGAGTTCTTACATGTGTTTTCAACTGATTGCACTGGGTGAAGGCCTTCCCACAGAGCTGGCACACATAGGGCTTCACCCCTTTGTGTATCCTCATATGCCGACGGAGGCTGCTTGCTTCAGAGAACACCTTCCCACAGGTGGTGCACACTGGCTTGGCTTTGGAGAACTTCTGGTCCAGCTCCTCCCCCGAGCTCTCCAGTTGGTAAGTGCCCTTGTCACTGGTTATGTTGGACATGCAGTGCTCCTTCAGGGCACAGCTCTGCTGAGGCTTTCCCCGTTTCTGTTTGGCTGCTATGGTCTGGGCCAGGATATCCTGTGCTGCCAGCGTTTCACTCTCCACCACCGCCGCCAGCTGCAGCTCTGAGTTATCACTGCCCTGGGCAGCCTGCTCTGTTATGTGGGTGGCCAGCTTATTTGCATCTAAAAACATCTCAAAGGATGTGTTCTCAGCCACCTCATTCTGATATTGTAGGGATTTATTCTCCGTGCTTTTGGGGGGGCTGAAATTCTTCTTTCGCTTTTTGGGTTGAGGAGATTTCTTTTCTAAAGTTGCTTTCTTTGCCTGTGGTTGAACCAGCTCTGCAGCAGCAGCATCTTCCTTCTCCTCCCGATTATTGTAATCTCGGAGAGTCAGGAGGCAGGTCTGCTGGTTCATTTCAACATTCCCAGTGATACTGGATGTCTCTGTGGAAGAGGGATTAGCAATAAAAGCAAAGTCCTCCATCTTGATCTTGCATTTAGTGACCACTTCTTCTACTTTGAGATAGTCGGCAGCCTGGTGAATCTCTTTAACATTCCAGCTGCAAGGAAACAAGACTTGGGTGAAACATTCTGGACAAAGCAAACATTTGTTCTGCACCAACTGTATCACAAATGGTCACAGGGCTGCAGAAGAGTTATACTGTCAGAAAATGTAACTTAGAGAACACACAACACTTAATTTCTCGGTGCTGCAGTGCCACAAGGCTCTAAAATGTCAATTATTCCTGAACTTCAGGTCCATGCCTAGTGGGGCATGCAGATCCTCAAACTGGGGATTTTATTTTAGTTACATGCCTCTTGTAGAACTCTAAGTTAAAAGTCAACTTGTAAGGTGGTGAGGCCAGACATGGGCTTGTTGGTCCAAACAACTTAGAAATAACAGCACGAAGGGATAAAACACTGGAAAATAAAATACATAAAATACCATTTCATAAACCTTCTGGCCAAATTCTCAAGTAACTCACTAGCAGTGCATTCACCTCAGCACTTCTGTGGCAGGTATTAGTCTTGTTTTATAAAACGATTTGCCAACAGTCTTAATTCTGTATCAGCAGCACACAGAAACCAGTGACACCAAGGAAGTCCTCATTTAAACCACTACACTCTATTTTTGAGCTCCTGCCACACATGCCTTGATGGTTTAGGGAAAGATGATCTGGAAAAGGTGGCAACATGTACCATGAGTGCATTTATGGATTTACAGTACTTTAAAGAGAGATTCATGGTAAACAACCTTATTCTAACAATAAACAACTTGTCACAATTACTCTCCATATGAACACATCTGTTTTAGTGTCTTGTACTATGTGAGTGCTGGGTTCAAAGTACCCTCCTGGTGTCACTCATCCATCCACCACCTCTGAGGACATCAGACTTTGCAGGCAGTTGCATCATCCCCTGAAGGGTCACAGGACAAAATGACAGGTGTCACCTACAGCCAAATAGTTCTCTCTGGGCAAGAATGGTACTTTTACGTTCCTCCTCCCTTCAGAGATCCACCTGCTCAGAAAATCCAGAAACTCTCCTGCTGCAGTCCCAGATGGACATCAAGAACTCTGCACAGTTCTGCTCATATCTAATTGGCAAAGCACTAATCAGTAACTTCAGCTCTGCTGCTGTTAATGCCTGTAGCTAATAAAAAAACACCCTGCATCTATGTACTTAAATTACTGAGTATGAGATTTCACACTTCAGTAGAAAATACCAGTTTTTAAGTCTGCATTTGACATCAGACATTGAAAAAGAAGTAAAAATCCTGGACTTGGTACTTCTAAGTAGCCACACCTCCCTCACAAGAGATAAATCTCTTTTGCTGAGAAAAAGGCATTGCAAAGAAAAAAGCATCCTCACTATATGTGAAGCAGCATAACAGGCACAAAATCAATGGAGTAATGAGGGGAAACATTTTTCCTGTGGTTCCTTTTGGGCAATGTAATATAAAATTTTAAGTAACAGATCATACAAATTCTAACAAATGTGACTTTTAAAACCATGCCTATCCTCATCCATCCCTCAGACTTAAGTCTCTACCACATTCACAGCTCCTGTGTGTTTTTGGAAAAAAAGGACTACTGTAATTCACCCCCAGACACACAGTCGTCCTTCCCTATCCTGGTAATCATGCAGGATGTTTAATGTCCCCCAAAGCAGACAGAAACAGCAGGAGACTGAAATTATCAATCAGTGAAATATCAGACAACATACCTTTATTTTGGCACTCACATGTCATGGGATATTTTAAAGCACACAAACAGATGAACTTCAAGTTATTAATATTCACCACATCCACTGCTATTTGTTTCTCCAGATCTTATTACAAAAAATCCAGTTCTGCCTTACCGTAAAGTTGATTTCCATATTCCCCTTTAATAGCCTATTACCTGTCAAGGTTTAAGTTTCCTGTATAAATAAATTCCAGAAGCTTTTGGAATCCATCAGCTTTCACTTGAGTCTGATCCAAGACAACGTTGTTGTCAGATGCATCTCTGTAAAAGGCCCCGAAATACTCGCTGAAGGAGGCAAGCACATTCCTGTGTGCTTTGAACTGGAATTCCCCGATGACCACGGTGCAGTCGCAGAGGAATCCGGCCTCTCGCTGCTTGTTCAGCCTCTCCAGCAGGTGCTCACAGTGATGGGAATACTGCATTTTGAGAGCGCGCTGCAGACACTTTCAAATCTGCGAAAGAAAAAAAAAATCAATTAATATGCAAGATTTCACCATTTTTACCCCTTAACAGAATTAACGATCGCAGAGCAGTGAGTGTCCGGACCTGCCCGTGCTCACTCAGGACAGTGTGCCAGCAGCAAGGGACAGCGAGATGGTGGCAGCTGCTCGGGCCGGGGCGCTGCGGTTCCAGCGCGGGGGCGCGGGCAGAGGCCGTGCGCTCCCGGCCCCCCCGGGATTAGCCGGCTAAGCCCGGGACTTGTCACACCGTGTCACACCCGGGCCCCGGGGAGCGGCCCGAGGCTCGGACCGCGCGGTTCAGACCGGCCAGCGCTCAGCCCGCGGGGTCGCTGCTCCCGGGCACCGGCGGTCCGGAGCGGTCGCCATTCGGTGCCGGAGCGGTCCCCGAGCTCCGGGTTTGGGCCGCCTCGGCAGCGAACGGGGCGCGGGACCCGCACCCCTGCAGCNCCCCGCCCGGCCCGGCCCGGCCCGAGCGCCGCGGCCCCCGCGCACCTGCGGAGGGGAGAGAGGGCTGCGCGCTGCGCTCAGGCCGCCATGTCCCGGTGACGCCGCCGCCGCTTCCGGGACGCGAGTTCCGGCCTCCGCGCCGGGGGTGGGTCGCCAAATCGGGGAGTAAAGCGGGTTTAACATTCCTGCCGGGCCGCGCCGCGGGGTTGAATAAAATAACNNNNTTCCTGCCGGGCCGCGCCGCGGGTTTGAATAAAATAACTCATAACTCTGGCAATGGAATTGAGAAGGCGAGAGCAGTGCTGCGGACCCGGAGAAAAGAAAAGTTGCCGCCCTGGCTGGTGTTTCCGCCCGGTTTCGAACCGGGGACCTTTCGCGTGTTAGGCGAACGTGATAACCACTACACTACGGAAACGCCGCTGTGTGGCTTGTCTCTACTTTCTCCTCTAATATCTTCTTACCCACCTATCCCCGCTGTCCCGCTCTCTTTGTCTCCTCCGCGTCCCCTCCTGCCCCGCACCGCACCCGGAGTCCCGCGCTCAGCCGGGACTGCACCCCCCGGACCCCGCCCAACGCCCCCGGGACCCGCAGCCTCCCCGCGCCTCCTGTCCCCCCGCACCAGCAGGTCACCCCCAGCGCGGGTCTCTCCAGATGTGCCAGGCGCTCTCCAGGCACATCAGGAGTGACAGCGTCAGTGGGAACCACAATCTTCAGGGAGAAGGGGAATGTTTGGCACTGCTGGCAGGGCAGGGCCGTGGTGAACCAGCGGATGGGAGAGCTGGGAGCTGGGCACGGAGCGTGTGACACCCGGCAGCGCCTGCTCCGCAGGCCTCTCCTAGACCTGGATCTGGAGAATGGGGAAGTGACTAATCCTCCTGGATTTTCTGGTGCACCAGGAACTGAAAAAAACAGATCTTGGGAGGAGCTACAGAAGGCAATGTGGTTTTTTCACTTTTTGCAAAAGGAAACGTGAGCCAAACTCCAGCTGGTGGAAGGATACGTCCTATAACTCTCTCTGAGGAGCTGAAGTTGCCTGGATTGTGAACAGGTCAAATGCATTCCCAATATTTTCTTAAAAACAAAACACATAATTGAAGTGGACACATTCCCAATGTCCTTTACCTGGGACATCCCAAATATACCTTGACCAAAGATGTTGGTGAGATGCCAGAGATGCTGGTGTTGCCATGGGGACCGGGGTGAAAAAGTGCTTGTATTTTGTTTGATTCCTGTACTTATCCAGAAAAGAGTGGGATTGTCATGTCCTGGGGAGATGGGAGGTTCTGGGAAAGAAACGGCAGAGCTCTGTCCTGAGCAGGCTGCCGTGTCAGCCCAGGCTGTGCTCCCACTCTGTCTCCAGGTCTCAGCACAGACTGTGTGACCAACTCAGTCACTGTGTCACCCACAGTGACAATCAGTGACACCAACCCCTGAAGGCTGCTGCTTTCCCCCTGGTATTTTCCAGTTTGACCTGGACAGCTGTGAGTTCACAGATAATGTAACATGGATTCTGAAAGTGGTGCTTCACAAGTCACGGGAGCTGAGGAGCTGCTTGTACAAGGCACTAAAGATAAATTATGTTGTGTGTGCCTCAGGCTTAAGGAAGAGATGACTAAGAATCCCAGCAATGTGGAAAAAACTTTCCACCTTCCATGGTTCAGAATCAAGGTTTTAATTGTCCTGAAAACCTCTTTCACCCTTCTGATTTTGGCACAGAGTTGGCAGGGATTGCCAAGTTCTGCTCCAAATCTATCATGAATGAGCTATTATCATGTTGGCATAAGGACTTCCACTCAAGTCCTTTCTTGCATTTTCAGGTGGCCTCTTCCCTGGAATTAAGCTGAGTACATGGTCCCAGGTGTTGAGGTGAAAGTCAGAGTTTCTCCTAAGAAGATTTCAGTTTGGACAGAAGGCTCCTTGCTTCCCTTGGTGACTTCCAGTCCATGCAGATTACTGTGACAGAGTACAGGGAGGCTAAGCCTAACACAGTGCACAGAAATGCTTCTAAAATAGGTATATTTTTATAACAGATTTTTCTTAACACTTCCTGGAAAATAACCCAAGATTACAGCTACCTGTGAGCATGCAGGGAGAAGCCTGTGTCCATAGCACACCAGTAAAAATCATAATATCTAGCACAATTTATTCCTTCTTAGTCCGTGAATACATCTTTCTGAATAGATATAAAATACTTTTATAAGAGGCTCTTTATCAGAGCAATCCTGCAACTAAAGTTGGGAAGATCAAGAGCTCTACACTATTGTTTCACACTCTTTTGCGCTTGCAAAACGCCTTGCTTTTCCATGGAAATCTCAGGGTGGAAAAGCAAACACACAAAAGCCTCTCTGAGGAGCAGGAGGCAGCAAAGGGGTCTGAGGTGAATGCTCCAGGGAGCACTGCAGGGAGCATCCGCCTCGCACAAAGAGAGATCACGGCAGAGATGAATAAAAACCATCATCCGACACAGCATGGGAGGGGGAGGAGGGGATGGTGAGGCTGGCACAGCGCTGCTTTGAGGGAATGGTGGGAGAGGAATGCCTGGTTCCTCATTCAGGGACCCTCAAGTGAGACGGGATAGACCTGGACGCAGGCTCAGGCTCACAAGCGCCAGGCACCAGTCTCCAAATCCTGATACTAGCCCCCAGATCCCAGGCACCAGTCCCCAAATCCTGGCACCAGGCCCCAAATCCCAGGCACCAGTCTCCAAATCCTGATACTAGCCCCCAGATCCCAGGCACCAGTCCCCAAATCCTGGCACCAGCCCCCAAATCCCAGGCACCAGTCTCCAAATCCTGATACTNTATAACAGATTTTTCTTAACACTTCCTGGAAAATAACCCAAGATTACAGCTACCTGTGAGCATGCAGGGAGAAGCCTGTGTCCATAGCACACCAGTAAAAATCATAATATCTAGCACAATTTATTCCTTCTTAGTCCGTGAATACATCTTTCTGAATAGATATAAAATACTTTTATAAGAGGCTCTTTATCAGAGCAATCCTGCAACTAAAGTTGGGAAGATCAAGAGCTCTACACTATTGTTTCACACTCTTTTGCGCTTGCAAAACGCCTTGCTTTTCCATGGAAATCTCAGGGTGGAAAAGCAAACACACAAAAGCCTCTCTGAGGAGCAGGAGGCAGCAAAGGGGTCTGAGGTGAATGCTCCAGGGAGCACTGCAGGGAGCATCCGCCTCGCACAAAGAGAGATCACGGCAGAGATGAATAAAAACCATCATCCGACACAGCATGGGAGGGGGAGGAGGGGATGGTGAGGCTGGCACAGCGCTGCTTTGAGGGAATGGTGGGAGAGGAATGCCTGGTTCCTCATTCAGGGACCCTCAAGTGAGACGGGATAGACCTGGACGCAGGCTCAGGCTCACAAGCGCCAGGCACCAGTCTCCAAATCCTGATACTAGCCCCCAGATCCCAGGCACCAGTCCCCAAATCCTGGCACCAGGCCCCAAATCCCAGGCACCAGTCTCCCAAATCCTGGCATCAGCCCCCAAATCCCAGGCACTAGACCCGAAATCCTGATACCAACCCCCAAATCCTGGCACCAACCCCAAATCCCAGGCACCAGTCTCCCAAATCCTGNCCACAGTGACAATCAGTGACACCAACCCCTGAAGGCTGCTGCTTTCCCCCTGGTATTTTCCAGTTTGACCTGGACAGCTGTGAGTTCACAGATAATGTAACATGGATTCTGAAAGTGGTGCTTCACAAGTCACGGGAGCTGAGGAGCTGCTTGTACAAGGCACTAAAGATAAATTATGTTGTGTGTGCCTCAGGCTTAAGGAAGAGATGACTAAGAATCCCAGCAATGTGGAAAAAACTTTCCACCTTCCATGGTTCAGAATCAAGGTTTTAATTGTCCTGAAAACCTCTTTCACCCTTCTGATTTTGGCACAGAGTTGGCAGGGATTGCCAAGTTCTGCTCCAAATCTATCATGAATGAGCTATTATCATGTTGGCATAAGGACTTCCACTCAAGTCCTTTCTTGCATTTTCAGGTGGCCTCTTCCCTGGAATTAAGCTGAGTACATGGTCCCAGGTGTTGAGGTGAAAGTCAGAGTTTCTCCTAAGAAGATTTCAGTTTGGACAGAAGGCTCCTTGCTTCCCTTGGTGACTTCCAGTCCATGCAGATTACTGTGACAGAGTACAGGGAGGCTAAGCCTAACACAGTGCACAGAAATGCTTCTAAAATAGGTATATTTTTATAACAGATTTTTCTTAACACTTCCTGGAAAATAACCCAAGATTACAGCTACCTGTGAGCATGCAGGGAGAAGCCTGTGTCCATAGCACACCAGTAAAAATCATAATATCTAGCACAATTTATTCCTTCTTAGTCCGTGAATACATCTTTCTGAATAGATATAAAATACTTTTATAAGAGGCTCTTTATCAGAGCAATCCTGCAACTAAAGTTGGGAAGATCAAGAGCTCTACACTATTGTTTCACACTCTTTTGCGCTTGCAAAACGCCTTGCTTTTCCATGGAAATCTCAGGGTGGAAAAGCAAACACACAAAAGCCTCTCTGAGGAGCAGGAGGCAGCAAAGGGGTCTGAGGTGAATGCTCCAGGGAGCACTGCAGGGAGCATCCGCCTCGCACAAAGAGAGATCACGGCAGAGATGAATAAAAACCATCATCCGACACAGCATGGGAGGGGGAGGAGGGGATGGTGAGGCTGGCACAGCGCTGCTTTGAGGGAATGGTGGGAGAGGAATGCCTGGTTCCTCATTCAGGGACCCTCAAGTGAGACGGGATAGACCTGGACGCAGGCTCAGGCTCACAAGCGCCAGGCACCAGTCTCCAAATCCTGATACTAGCCCCCAGATCCCAGGCACCAGTCCCCAAATCCTGGCACCAGGCCCCAAATCCCAGGCACCAGTCTCCCAAATCCTGGCATCAGCCCCCAAATCCCAGGCACTAGACCCGAAATCCTGATACCAACCCCCAAATCCTGGCACCAGCCCCAAATCCCAGGCACCAGTCTCCCAAATCCTGGCATCAGCCCCCAAATCCCAGGCACTAGACCCGAAATCCTGATACCAACCCCCAAATCCTGGCACCAGCCCCAAATCCCAGGCACCAGTCTCCCAAATCCTGGCATCAGCCCCCAAATCCCAGGCACTAGACCCGAAATCCTGATACCAACCCCCAAATCCTGGCACCAGCCCCAAATCCCAGGCACCAGTCTCCCAAATCCTGGCATCAGCCCCCAAATCCCAGGCACTAGACCCGAAATCCTGATACCAACCCCCAAATCCTGGCACCAGCCCCAAATCCCAGGCACCAGTCTCCCAAATCCTGGCATCAGCCCCCAAATCCCAGGCACTAGACCCGAAATCCTGATACCAACCCCCAAATCCTGGCACCAGCCCCAAATCCCAGGCACCAGTCTCCCAAATCCTGGCATCAGCCCCCAAATCCCAGGCACTAGACCCGAAATCCTGATACCAACCCCCAAATCCTGGCACCAACCCCAAATCCCAGGCACCAGTCTCCCAAATCCTGGCATAAGCCCCCAAATCCCGCTGCAAGCCCCAGGCCCTGCTCCGGGTCGCCAGTCCCGTCCTAGACCCGTGACCGCGGGACAAGGGAGGCGCGCTCCCTTTCAGGCGCGCTCCCGCGAGCACGCGGCGCGCTCCAAACTCCCGCCACACGCCGCGCCCCGCCCCATCTCCCCGCAGCAGCCAATGGCAGCGGAGGAGGGTCTCCTCTAACCAATGGGGACGCGAAGGGCGTGGCCACGGGGTATAAGAGACGGAGCGCGGCACACTTGCGTCCCGTGCCGGGGTGGGCATGCCCTGTGGCCAACTAACCCTAATGGCGGCCGCGCCCCTCACGCTCGCCCGCTGTTTTACTCGCTGACTTTCAGCGGGCAAAGGGAGCGGCCCTGGGGAAGGGGGTGGTGGTGGGGGGGGAAAAGTTCCGGCCTCAAAAAAAGCCAGCGATGGGGATCCACACCCCGGCCCACCCTGGGGTCCCTGTCCCTTCTCCGCAACCGGGGATGCTCCCGCCATCGTCCCTCGTGGAGGCCGCGGTCGGCAGGCTCAGCGCCACTACCGCCGCGAAGAGTTCGTCTCTGTCAGCCTTGGCGGAGGCCGGGAGCAGAGGGCCGGCCCGCCCACCCTGGGCAGCCGGGGGACCCCAGCAGAGCAAAAAGGGGCGGCGCTGCCCGGCGCTGAGCAGCCGCAGCTCCCTGAGACGTGGAGTGCGCGGCCGGCGCCGCCCCGACACCCCCAAACCCCCATCCCCGCCGGGAAGGCGCGGCCCCCGCGATCGGGGAGAGCAGGCAGCCCCGGCTCTGCTGGGCCGGCTGGAGGGACCCCGAACTGGGCTCCCGAGGCATCGGTCCCCGCCGGGATTTATCTGTGCTCCCCTCGGAGTGCGGGCGGTGGGAGGGATGCGATGCGCCCGGCGCTGAGATCTTATCTAGGAGAGCCCTGCTGTGATGGAAGCTCAGAAATGCTGAATTTTATTCACCGAGTTCAAGAAAACGTGAGAGACAGAGCGCGGGGAGCTGGGGACTTCGCTGCAGTGTGGAGCAAGGATTGTGAGGAGGAGGTGTTGTGGCTTGTCCTCCCTTAGCAATTATTCTCCCTGTGCTCAGACTTTGGCACTGCCATGAAGAAAAACTCTCCAATGTGTGCCAAAGGCACAGCATCAAACCTGCCTGCTTTGTGCCAGGGTACAGCACCAAACCTGCCTGCAGAGTGCTGAGCCCCAGCACACTCTCTGCCTGAGGGACGAATGCCCAGGGCCCATCCTGTGCCATCACCATCGCAAGAACTGGCTGCTCAGTTACCTCTGCTGTTAGTTCTGACCATAGTTAAACCGTTTTGGTATTTCTGTACCTCGCATCAGCCCCTCCAGAGGGTTCACCAGACCTACGGGCACACGTGTGGGGTGCAGAGAGCCCTACGATCTGGGCTTGGGCATCATCAGTGCTCATTTACCAGGGCTCCGTCAATATCCTGAGCGTTTGACGAGTGCCATCTTGTGGCCTTCTGTTTTTTACTTTGCACAGAGGATGGAAGTGAACTTGGGTACTTAATTTTTTGGTTCTATTTGAAAGAAACCTTCTGCAGCCAGAATAAACAGAACCAGGAGAGGCTGACCCCACACACTTGAAGATATGTAGGGCCTTTCTGATATTGGAATCTGAATTTGCCTAATAAATCTGATCCAGCTAAAACTAGTGCTGGCCCTGCTGATGGTAATGTCCTTTCTTAGTTCAAACGATTGTGTTTTCACTGTTTTATCTCGTTTCCAAGCAACAGCTTTCACTTAGCATCAAATACTTCATTTCAGACTCTCAACGAGCCAAGATATTTCATGTGCTTAGGACATCGCTTTTCAAATGAAACTCGACTTACAATTGTGTCTCTGAAAAAAAGTCTTCTAAATACATCTGGTTTGGTGGCGTTTTAAATTTTTTTAGCTGTCCCTTCTGAAAGGGGTGATAAGCTGAAACTGCCAGGTTTCTATAGTCATAAAAAAAGTATGTATTCTGCAGATCCGCACGGCAGAGAGAAAATGCTAAGGAACTCAGAACGTTATTTAGTTTTGTTTCTATTTGTGGAAGCAAGGAAAACTGCAATGTAACATTGTTGCAGAGAGGGTAACAAATGGAGCTGTAGGCACAGCTTACTGCTGCTCCTGAGCAGCCTGCTCAGCTGCCCTACCTGCCCCAGTGAAACAAGCCAAAAAACGTGCTAATGTGTCTTTTGAGGAATGCAAACAGAAGCTCTCAGCTCTTTCGCTCCTGAAGTGTTTAAAACAATTTGCAAGTGTGTCAAAGGAATTGTATTCAATGTTTTTTGTCGGAGCAGATAGGGGAAAAAAAGTCGCCTGACAGCCAGTAGTAATTCCCTGCCCCAGCAGCAGCTTTATCTTGTATCATCTGACATTAAATCAGTTTTCTTTCCCCAGAATGTAGGTGCTCATCTTAATATCTCCAGATTTGTTTAATTTCAAAAATCTTTTAAAAATCCTGTTTATGTTTGGGAGAAGAGGAGCTCTTATGCTTAGTAGAGTTATGAAAGGGCGTTATTGAGATTCACACCCTGAGCTGCCATTCTGTTACTTGGGGTTTAGGGTTGCACATCCTGGGTGACTTGTGGAGTGCCAGATGCTCAGGAGTTAGCACCGAGTGGTCAGGAGGTTCTGTAGCGGATGTTTAAGCTGAGCTTCGAAGCACAGCTGGCTCAGGTCTGTTTAAGATGGGCATTGTTGTCATTTGAGGTCATTCACACGATATTTGCTGTATCAGGCTGGGTACAGGGACAGTGCTGGCCAAAGGTGACCCAACCCTGCATGTCCTGCTGTCAGGATGAAGTGGCCTCGCTGCACTCCTGTGTGCCTTCCTTTGGCATGGTCATCTTCTCGTGTGTTGTTTCTGAACACCCCAGAGCTTTCTGTCCCTGTGGGAAAACCGATCCTCTTCTGTGGAGAAACTAGGAAAAAAATCAACAGACCATGGCTGAAATGCTTTTGGGGATCCCATATCCCATGCTTTAGGGTGGGATAGCAGGAGGGGTAGCATTACAATGGCTGTGCAAACAGCTCTAAAGGTGTTTTGGGAGCTGACAGACCTGGGGCCCTCGAGGGGTCGAACACACCTCCCCCATTACCACATTTCCAAGTGCTCATTTCTCAGATGAGGTCTCAGCCGGGTAGATTCCAGCTGTGGTGCTGTCCTGAGCTGTGCTCCACTCCTGTCTCTACCTTGACCTCTGCTTTCAGTCACCTCTCAATGTCGTTGCCCTTTTTCACTCCCTATACATGAAAGCAGCAGGATTTTATCTTACACTGCTTTCATTAATCTGTTCACAGTGTAGGTTTTAGCTTTCTTGCATTAGTTTCAAAACAATCCTGGTTACTTGGGTTGGATGTGATGTGTCAGTGCACAACAAACAAACCAAGGAAGTTTTAAATCAGTGCAAGAGGTTTGTAAAGATAGACAAGTATAGATTCGCATCTATATTTGTGTGCAATTTTAAAGTACACTTTGCCATGTATTTGATATGACCAGCAGAAAAGCTGGAGATGTTTCACTTACTGAGAATTCTGCTTAACACTTCCCAAAGCAATTGGCAGAGGTGACAGCACACACAGAGTTTGTAAGAACAGCATGAGCAGAGTTAATGTTGTACTGAGATATTGAGTCTAACAAAACAGTTCAAGTTGACCTTGCTTAGAGGCAACAAAAAGTGTCTTAAGGAAAAATAATAATCATCAAAGAGTAAAGAATGGTTTAATTCAAAGGCTGTTTAACCTCCGACAGGTCTGGCAAACATTAATAGAACCCTACCCTAATTCTGTTTGTAGATTGCCTCAACAAGGGGTACCTTCAACGTGGTATCTCAGGATATTTATCAGGAAAAAGAACGGAAGAAGCATATGTCTCAATTATTTATACATAATTAATTTAACGGTAAAGTGAAGACATGGAGTCAAATCTTTGCAAATACTAAAAACCATGGACTAAAGAATGTGTAAGAATATAATAACTTTCTGTGCCTTTCTTTGCCCAGTTCTCTACATTCAGCTCACCACACCCAAGCTGGGAAGTTGTTTTATCCAAAAGAAGTCTGGAAAAACCAACCCCAGGAAGTGCTAAACCTCTGGCAGGAGAGCTTGGGAGAAGCACTCTGGCTCCTGGTCCTGTGCTGGGTGACTCTGCCCTGCCCGTGGGTCGGGTCGGGTCCATTTTCCAGCCAGAGCTCTGCATTGCATGGCTGAGCTCAGGCACCTGGAACACGGCTTTTACCTCCTGTATTTACACTTTTCAGGCTGCTGAGGCATGATCGTAACTTGGGCCTAATAGTATTTTAAAATTAAGACTTATTAGTTAATTTTTAAAAATCTGTGTGTACTCAACTCTAACTACAGTTCTGGGTGAAGCCTTCCAAACCCTCAGATCCATCCAAAATGAAGTTGTCAAAGTTTGGGTTCGTGTTTGCTTCCCAGCTGGATCAGACCTAAAAATGACAGTGGCTTAGGAGTAGAAGGGGCTTTTTTCTACCTCTCTTAGGTCACTTGAGTTTCGTATTTCAAAGGCTCCAGTAGGAAGAGCTGATCCTCTGTGGCTGCTGAATCCTTTGTTCTGCACGCTTTATCTGTGCTCTTATCTCTTGCAGTTGATCCCATTCTTCCAACGGTAGATGGCAACAGCCATTCGTTTGTAAAACACTGGAGTGGAACTCGGTGCATTACTCGGTTTAATGTGCAAAGAGGGGAATTTAAATGAAACTGTGTGCAAATACTTGGTTGTTTTGGGGTTTTTTTGTGTATATGTGGTTTTTTTTGTTTTTTTTTAGAGAACAGACAAACTGCTATTGAGTACAGACAAACTGCTATTAATTGGAAGCGTTTGCAATTTAAATAAATTCTTGTTATGGAATCCAATTCAAAGCAAAAGCTTAAAAAATGTTATTTAAGCCTCACAGGAAGGCACTAAAGTGAATCGTCATCGGTAAGCAAAAAGTATTTAAAAATGCATTTTTCAATACATATTCTAGATAAACTGAAGTGATTAAGAAATGTTGGTTAACACTAGATTTTTATTCCCTTTCAAATTTGCTCAAAACACAACTAATTTTCAGTTCATGTTTGGTTGAGAAAATAATTAAAATATAGCTTTGCACAAATTAAAGAATTTTATTTCCTGTTTATCCTGTTTAGGACTCACCTTGGCAAAGTATTTTGACAATTTGACTCCATTGAAAGCACTGTCGGAGACCACCATTTGCAGATATTGAATTTTACTTTTACCACTAAAAATGCATTGTATGATTTGAAACTAGATGTGCAAGCATCAGGCTTTCCAGTGCACAGCAATGTGTTGTAGGATAAATTGCTTTCCATATTTCTCATTTATTTAAATAAATTTACTGCTTGCTTTTGTGGAATATACACTTTGTTTCCAAAAGTGAACGTGGGAGTTGTGTGAGTGAGGAAGGTAATCATCTATAACAAAGTTATAACCAAGTCACAGGACTTTTGGGAATTTTACAGCTGCAAACCGAAGTTCTCGTGCATTATCATTGCGTTCTGGTTTGCCACGATAACGAGTTTAAAGGCTGGAATTCCTCTGTTTTTATTGAAAAGATAATCAGACTTTTGTACATTAATGATGGGATATTGGCAGCTCTGATAATTTCATAGGAAACATTTTAGTGTGGCAATTAGTATTTTAATAAGGTTTTTTTCTTATTACTGTATTTGGTATTATCTGAATTGTACAGTTGGGTGCTTCACTGCGCTCTGGGGGGACAAAACAAGGCAGAAAGGATGAAAATTGCCTGAAATGAAGTGGTGAGGGGGGTTTGGTTCCAGCACTGCTACTGACTCCAGATGTGCCCTTCTGAGCTGCTTGGATCCATCCTGTGCAGCACGGTGGGAAGGATCCCGGAGCATGGGAAATGCTGAGCAGCGCTCTCCTGCCCTCCCCCTGCCCGGGGCAAAAAAGCCATCGAGCCCTATTGTTTCCGGAGAGCTCGGATATAAAACTGTCCTCTAGCTCTCAAACTCCCAACATCAGCAACATTTATCGTGCTTAAACTTTTTTCTCGCCGGTTCTGAGCCTCCTAAAGAGCAGAATTCCATCACTTCTTTCATCACTCTAATATTCCTTTAAACAACTGTATCATGGGATCTATTGTGCTTAGCTGTAGTGTGTCTACCGTACAGCCCATGTTTTTCATCACAGGAAGCAGCTTGAACTGCTTATAACACATGGAGTAGATATTTGTCTTGTTTTAGAACAGCTTTATATCGTTCAGCTGGCTTTACAGCCTCTTCTGTGTCTAAAGATAAGTACGTTTAAGGATAATCCTGAAGTTTTTATCTGCTGCATCGCCAGCCCACGCTTTCGTTACCATTCCATATTGCGCTGCTCCAGGCAGCTTTGAACAGCCTTAGCTTGACAATTAGGGGAGTGAACTGGCAAAACTGCTAATTTCTCCCCCTTTCCTTTCACTCTTATCTCGTATTCTCTAAGGTACGTGTCTTTATCTACGTGTTTCCAAGAAGGTGTTCAATTAATAACTCAGACAAGTCAGAGCTGATAGGATCTTTTCATGTATTAATTTAACTCTTCCTTTCAAACGGAGTGCCAGAAAAATCACTGTTTTCATGTTTTCTCTATTTATTCTGGCTGGATTTTTTAATTGAAGTTGCATGCTGTAGTCCTTTGATTCTGCTCCCAAGAAATTATCAGGGATTACAGTAGTGGCCTTACAGGTAACAGGGGTTCTCACTGATGTCTTGAATAGTGGCTTTCTTCTCTATTAATGTTGATTTTAAATTGTTTTTATTTACAGCAAAAAGATAAACCCACAGGCTTAGCTAGGCAGGATACAGAAGTATTAGGTGGTTTGTTACTCAGTTTGTTGTGTTTGGGTTTTTCTCTGATAATAAGAATGCAACTTAGCTGATGAGTAAAACAAAATTAATTTTCAGTGGACAATCACAAGATTTGTCCAAAGGCAGAGGTTTATTGGTGTGTATATGTGAATGATTTAGCAGCTACAGAGAATGATGTTTAAAACTCCCTGTTCTTTCATTAGACATGAAGGACAGTATTTTTAGTTTCCATCTGTGTTGGTCTTGCAGCAGGTTTAAACTTGCAATAAGAGCTAAGTTGGTTTGATATTAGGAAAAGAAATACCTTTGGCTCTTAACTACAGTTTAAATTGATCTTGTCCTGAGAAGAAACTCTTGTCCTGTGAGCTGTGAGATGCAGAAAAGCCACAGTCCCTGTTGGCTAGAACTGGAGATGAGGATGCCTCACTCCACAGAGCAGCAGGTTCTTTAGTGAACACGAAATGAATAAATTTCCCTGAGAAAACAGGTAATCAACTCACTAAACCATGATGTTCTATACTGAAAAAATTCTTTTAAACTCCTCTCAGGGAGCCTTTTTAGTTTTGTTTTGTTTTATTGGAAGTGAAGATAATGATTCTTTATTGGTGTTTTTAATACAAAAATATTATTTATAAAGTATTTTATAGCTTTCTATTCCTAAGACTTATTAGTCCATGTTCTAATTGCTTTCAGAGAGAGCAACCACTGTGAATTGAAACTAAATAGATGGCAAATTCTGAAAAATGATGGTAGACTCTCCTGATTTTCCTTGTGAAATCACAGGAAGCTTTCAGTGAACAATTTCCCAGAAATAAATATAGAATCTGTAAGTAGTGTTAGACAGTACAAAAATTGTTATGCAATACAAAAAAAACCCCCCTCATTAATAAGCTTTTTTATATTATTCATTTTTCTTCTAAGTTGATTTTTCATTCTCCAATCTCCAATTCTCCAATGGAGGACTTTCCATAACGATTTTTTTTCCTCAGAAATGCCCTTTTTAATGCAGCAAACTTACACCACCAGGACAAGAAGCTGGTTTATGTCCAAGTGAGGATCATAAACACAAATTGCTGCTGCTGTGATTAATACAGTGGTTTAGTTGTCCATCTATGTTCTATCTATTTTATACTTTAAAATTTGACTTCGTCTTGTAATAAAGCCTGTTCACATCATGTTTTAAGTGTGTTTCTCAACTGCAAGTTCTGGACAACTGTTTCAGATAGCTCAGGATTTTTCTTTTTAGCTTAAAGAAAAAAAATACGCAAGAAGGAAGAATTTTTCAAAAGATGAAAGTTTATCAAAGCCATGCCCTGCAACATTTTATTTCCCTTTATAAAAAAAAAGTATAGTGAGGGCTTCAAGTGTTTTCCATCTTAAAGTTTGTGCAAGGTAAATTGTGCATTTTAAATGAGCCTTTTCTAACAATTAAGAGATATGTACATCATTGGTTGAAGATTTGGGAAGCAAATGTGAAAGCCAAAGGAGATATTATTGAGAGCTCATTGGTATCAAGGCAGACCACGGGCTGTCCCCACGTTGCTGCTTGACAAGGAGGGATAAGTACTGACAGTGTTCCTTAAAGGAATGCTTCAAGGACAAAATGAAAACATTTCCATAGGGTGCAGCCATCAATCAGCAGGGGGATGTTCTTGTACACCAAGTACAACCCAGCAGAGTTTTCCAGTGACCTTAAAGCACTAGCCAACATAGGAGCTGCTCCAGTAATTACAGATTACATTAAGTAGCCAGTAAAAGCCAACAGCCAACTACCAGGCAAACCTTTTATACATTATTAAAATCATATCCTTCCCAGAAGATTCAAGCTAATAAAATTGAGCTTGATAATGCAATCAGTAAAAAGCAGGTTTAAAAAAAAATCTCCTTTGTTGATAATGTCCCAAGAAATCTTGTGTTTTACACAGTGCCTAATATATGTAAGTGTGGAAATAATCCCTCAGGTATATTAACAGTTTCAGTTGCACATTCCTCGAGACTGCCTTGAGTTTTTTCTAATTACATTTTATTATGAAATAATTGTTATATATCAAGTGTGGCTTGCACTTAGATTAAAGATTAAAGGCTGCGGTTACATAATATTTCAGCAATTAAAATATAGAAAAAATTTTAAAGTATGAAATTGGAAGGATTTTTCTCATGTATGAAGAAGCTAGTTTGCCTTTCTGAGACAGTTTGTTACAGGCTTTGAAAAATCAGAAATATTAGAGGTTTGACATCAAAAAGGGAAGAGGAAAGAAACACTTTGTAGGTAAGGAGACCAATATTTCCTGCTAACATTTTTAATAAATCACTTAGGAGTGGATATATTCTATGGGCTTCTTAAAGGAGTCCAGGTGTATCTGACTCTCAGACCACAAGTTTCTGAAAGCTTGGCATTTTGAGGGATTGACTGAATAAGAAATTTTCTTCTTGTTGGCCAAGACAGTATATTTTATAATATAATAGAACCAGAGTCACCTGTGTTTGAGAATTGACACTACAGCGGCTGCTTTTGTGAGGTTATTGGTCAGACTGATTTCATATGACTCTTAAAATGTTAACACAAGGTATATACTATTCCCTTATATCTTATACAAAGTTTAAGAAAAAGGTTAATATTGAAAAATATTCTATGACTGGATTAGTTTTCTGTTTCTGTGAGACTAAAGGGTCTGAGACCCAGCTGTAAAACTGTCAGCAAATGAGTTGAGTGTGCACTGAACATCTAGAACACAGCTCAAAGCAGAATGTGGGCAGATTTTCTGTGTGATTAAAAATAAATATGGCCAGGATAAATCAGTTTAATGATATATTTTACACACATTACCCTGTAGTTGCAAAAATCTCTCCCTTCAGTCATTAGCTGGCATGGTAGAACAGGACCCAGCCATGCCAAGTGAGGACCTTTGTGTTTACTGTTTCTTCAGATCTCCCAAAATGATGAGAAATGTTTCAATTTTGTGTATTAGACCGCAGCTATTACCTAAAGCAAGAAGTACTGCCTGGTGTGTTCCTGGGGAAGGAAATACTGCTTCCAGCAGGAGTTAACTGTGAGTTTGTCATTCTTAATTTAGGCAGTTTGTTACTCCAGGTCTGGATATAGTCTTAGCTATGGTTTTTGAACAAAAAATGTCACATTAAAGTCTATTTTTACTTTTTAAAGTCAGATTGCTTATTTCAAAACCGAAGCGTAGGTTCCTATTTTTGTAAAAATTCCCAAAGCAAGCCCTCTGACCCCTGGCCTGGTTCTTTGTTGTTCACTGTCTCAGAAGACTTGTCTGAAGCAGCAAATAGATCAAGGAGTATCAGCAAGCAGACCAAAGTCAGCCCATGTGCAGGTCCAGTGCAGTCCTTGGAGCAGTGCCTGCTGAACCAGGGGCTGAATTTCTTCTCTATCTTCACCGTGTGAGTAGAGATTCCATTTCAGTTCTTCAGAGGTGCCCAAGAAAACTTTGTAATTGATGTTTTCCACTCATTCTCTTTCTCTGTTGGTTCTGTATTTTGGTAGAATCGTGTTTCCCCAGTTTTCAGATGTGTGCTTGGATGCTGGAAAAACTCACTCTCATGCATAATGAAAGAGGAAAAGTTACAGAGGAGAAATTTCTTGGCTGGAGTCTCCATTCCTGCTCTGTATCTTGCTCTACAAGCTCCCACAGCAAGTGAGTGGTAGAGCCAAGAATAGAACACCACTTCTCTGACACCCAGACCAGTGCCTTAACCCCTGTCTCCCGTGAGAAATTTTGTTTCGCTTTTCTGTGCAGTGTAAAGATAAGATCATATTTTATTTTGGTGCCTAAATTGATCTCTAGGGTGAGTGAATAAAGTTGGGAAATAGCCAGAGAATAACACAATGTAAATAGTGAAACGTAAGGAGGTTATATATATAACACCACAGCTTCTCAGACTGCTGTGTGGCTAGATAGAATTAATTAAAAACTGTATGAAGCATTTCAGTTCTTTCAGGGTTGTTCTGAGCACATGAAAACTTCTTCAGTGAGGAAACAGGATTTATTTTGCTCAGCTGGATTTTGTTTGAGAGCAGCCAGTGGAGAAGTTCTTTGCTCTGTAACATAAAGTGCTTTTCCTCCCTGGTAGCACTTGCTTTGTTGGGATAACAGGAGATGTTGTGTTGCCTGTTTGAGGATAGCAAAGGAAATTTAGGAAGAAGATGGATTTAGTGTGGGTTGATTAGTTTGTCCTCCAGAAAGGGTTTGAATTCTGACAAATCAGGGAGCTGTCACCTTGCACTCAATTTCAGGCAGAGTAAGAGCTTCTCTTTCCCAGTCTTTCCCAACATATGAGCAAGAGGCAAGTGCTAAGTGCCAGAGGTGAAACCTGGATCCCACCTCTCTTTTAAAAGCATATAGATTCGAAGAGCAAATATTTTGGAAAGATTTATTTCCAAAGTCTTTTCATACATCATGAAGGGGTGTGCATGAGTGTATGCAGGAAAGAGAGATTGCTGTAAAAGGATAGAAAAGAGGTCACTGTAGCTTTCTGCCTGTGTTCTTTAGCCATGCTTATTGTTTTTACACAGGCATTTGCAATACAAACTGCTGAAATGCATTGGAAAATGGCCCTACATTATTCCAGATACCTGGAATTGTGGGTGCACACACAAATTGCTGGGGACAAGATGAAGCGTGACCTTACAGCACCACTGGGACAGGGGCTTCCTTCTCCACTGAGGGCAAAATAACACATTTCCTTGTTCACTGGCTAGAAATGATCAGGAGTTTTTTGACAGTGCTCTACACTTGGGAACTCTTTATTTCTCACCGCTGAAACATTTTGTGGGAACACGCCAGTTTCAGTGAAACTTCAGGCTAGGATGTAGAGGGGGGTGGGCTCTAACCCTGATCTGCTTCTCTGAGTAGAAGGATTTAACCCCCAAAGTCTTCACATTCCAAGAGAGTCCTAATTCTTGTTTATGATGATGTTAGAGTGCTTTTTTTTCCCTGAGCTCCTGTAAAAACAAACAGAACCCCGAAACAACAAGCAAACCCCACTTCTAAAGTCATCTTGTTGTGATTGAGAGTGCTTCTGAAATTCTGAAAGGATTTCTGGGATGGGAAAAATTATTTTCCTTCTCTTTCAACTTTGCACCTCACCACTCTGTCATGAACTTTGCATATATGATTTTGCTCTTGATGAATGAGCTCTCAGCCATAAAGACTGCTGTGAACTAGGCTTAAGGACTTCCCTGAAATATGAAAGCCAAAAGGCTAAACCACAGTTACCTTAGGAAATGTGAAAAAGGAGAAAAATGAAATCTTTGCTTTCCTGCCTCTTCTGTAAGGTTTTGTCACTCATTCTTCACAGATTCTCCTGTGCAGAACTGGCTGCTCCTGCTCAAATATGAGTCGTGGATGGAGCATTGCTGTGTGATCAGGGAGGGTCTGCTGGGATCTCAAGGGACTGGCAGGTGATGGGATGGCTCTGCTGGAACTGAGCCCCTCATCAACCCCAGCCCTGATGCTTCATCTGAAGGAAATCACAAATTGGCTCTTCACCTTCGTGGGCTTTTTCCGTTCCTGCAGTCAGGAATGCCAGCTGCAGTGTGAAATAAATGTCGATTCCATCATTGTTCTTTCTGGAATCTGACACCTATTGTTATTTACTGCTTGCTGTGGTTGTGACTATGATTTTTTTTTTGTCGTTATCTGTGTGACAATTGAAAGAAAAGAGCTGAATTTTGACCTCAGATAAGTGTGGATGGCCAGTGCTTATATTCTGCCTTCTTCCAGGCAGCAGATACCATGAGCCTTCAGAGCTGTCAGAGTGGTCATATCTTTACATGGAGTTGTAGCAAAGTGAAAAGTTTAAATCTTACAAATCACTTCACATATATTCATCTTCCTCTGGGGAAAAAAATTGCCTAAGAGCTGTTTAGTGTGCTCTTATTATGGTGATGAGTGCAGAATGAAAGAAACAAATGTGAATATTTTAGAAAAACTTGCAAAGACATTTTTAGAAAGAATTAGTCTGTAGTCAAAGTATTGTGACACTGCACTTGATGGGTTTTTAATATACCTTGGGTTGAAGTGCCATGGATTTCTTTGGGGATTCTATATCTAGCAGAAAGTTCTGAGCAGTGCTATCTGTACTTATGTCCTAAGCAGAAGTAGCAGCACAAGGGAGTAATTGTGATCTGATGAGGGAGGAACTGAACACCCTGGGCTGCTGTCAGCAGTGTGTGCCCTGTATTGATACAAGGTGAAGGTGGATGTGTGCTCTCATAAAAGCCTCCACAAATTGAATCAGCAGTGGTCTGAGGATGCTTTCCTTCCTCATGTCTTTCAGAAATCGCTTCCAAATCAACTCTGAACGTAGCTGAATAAATTCTAGCAGTGAATTTGTGCTTTAATAGCAATGATTCCTATGCACAATGGGATTTGGAAACACTTTTCAAAGAAGACAAACACGGTTTGTCTCAGCCAGTGTGGAAGTCCTACAAAATTCCTAGTGAAGGATTGCAACAGAATGGAATATTTGCTGGGTGCTGGAGTGCAAAGGAAGTAAAAAAAAAAATTACAATTTTTCAAGTGATTCTTGGGAGTACCTCAAATTTGCTTCTGACAAACTGTTTTATTCGCTGTTAATTTTAATAAATTGAAAGCATTATTCATTTCTAGGTAGTTTTTGCTCAGTCTTTGAACATTGAGGTTGATTGTTTTAATTCCACAGGGTCTGGAGGATGGGGTTCTTTGTTTTGGTACAATAGCCACACTATAGCCAGTCATCGTTTTCTGTTCCTTGCTCTCTTAACTTCCGTTCTTTCTGTGACACTATTTGCATTTTAGCTCCAGCAGGCATCAAATAAGTTGTTTAATTAAAAATGTTATTGGAGGTCCAATTTAAGATCAAAGATCACATGCTATCAGAGATCCAGTACTTTGATACCACAATAATAAGTACCTTAGAAGTCGTCAGATGGGTTAGATTAGATAGTAATTTATTTTAGCTTGTTTCCTTTTCCTTAGTACTCATTCCAGATACCATAACCTGCTAGAAGTTTGAAGAAGAAGCAGTAATTTTGAAAATGAAAAGTAAAAGGCTCCCAGTTTAAACAAAACTGATCAAAAAATTATGGAAGTAGGAAATTGAGACCTTTAGAATATATAGGACCAAAAGCATAATAAACATTGACTGGGAGCATAATCCTGAATGCTAACAGAAGTCCGCTTGTTGTAACAAAGATTTTATCTAATTTAATCTTCAAATGTATTACTGCCAGAAAGAATAGAAATTTCAGGCTTTAATGTGTTGGTTACTCTTGAACTTCAGCTTTAACTACTGGTGCTGGTAGTGTCTCCCACCGAAAAGACCATTTTAATTATCCTTGTCATCCATCTCAGTGCATGTGTATTTGCAGATCATTCTTTAAACTGCTAAATAAGTTGTGTACCCAAATGGGAACAAGAGATAAAATTAGGCTCTGTTGCCATCAGAACACAACAACAGTGTGTGAATTTGAGCTCCTTTTGGAGCTCCTGCCACAAACCTCAAAAGAAAGCAGAGGAGAGGTTAGTTCATTCCTTGGCTGTGCATCTGCACAGTGAGTGCTCAGGTCTCACAGGACACTAATCAGCTCTGCAGAGATGCAAGAACCCTCCACTTCTAACAGAGCCCATGGCAGTTAATGGAGCTGGCAATGTGCTTTTACCTTTTGTTCTACTTCTGGATTACTTTGATTTTAGATTAAGTAATCTAAATATCTGTTTGGTGAAGAACGGCACTTTTTTTTTTATATTTATAAATTATTCTAACAGTTCTTCCGGCTAATAAATCATAACTGTGTTGGTTCTAATGCATTTGAACTACCAGCCAGTATGTGCAGAATGTTATCAGTTTTCATGTGTTACAGATAGCGGAGGTGGAAAAGTGGTTTACGAATGGTGTTGAGCTACTGCAAAGATTTTCCATTTGCTTCTGAGCCATTGCCTTTGTGCTGTCTCGGGGGTTGGGTTGAAAGGGAGGGGCTATGATCTGCCAGGAGAGACTCTCCATAAAGCTTCCTTTGGCACCAATGGACTCCAAAAATCCCTGAACTGGACAGAGAGCTGTGATTCCCCCAGAGAGACAGCGGAGCAGAACTCTGGCTCCCAACCAGAGCTTCCCAACCCCCAAAAGACTTTAAACGACTTTCCATTTTTTTTCTTACCCCGAAGTGGCTTTGGAAACACGGCAGGAATGCAAATAAACGTGTAAAAGAGTCAGTCTAATCGGGCATACAGTTCTCAGAACTTCATTACTCTTCGTTATCTGAAAAACTGCAAATAAGAAGGGAAACGTCAGCAGGGCAGAGATGCATTGTCACACTGCAGACTTCGTGTTAGGAGGGATAGTTGTGAATGCTGACAGAAAGCCAACAACCAAAATTCGGTACTTGGGTTCAGCCTAGTGAATGGACACTATTTTTAGAAATTAGTTCAATTGAAAAATCCTTATTTTCCATGTAAATGAACAACTTGTTTAAATTCAGAGGCAAAAAAAACCTGGGGTTAAGTGTAAGACCCACAATTCGATTTGCATGTTGAGTAATTCAGACTGTAATAGAAGCTTTGTCATGTTAAGGTTAGGTCTTTCCTGTGGCTGTTCAAGTGGGCTCTAAAGACTTTTTAACGTGTTGCAGGATATTAAGGGGGGAAGGTTTGACCTACATCCATTTTTTTCAGACCCACTTGTGCAGGTTTCATCACACTCCCCGTGTCTCGCACGTGGGACATTGCTGAGGGCAGGATAGGTGCTCAATTGCCTACATACAATTTCATCAGGAAAGGTATATGATTTATTGCCCTGTAAAGGGTTTTGACATGGAGCCTGTGAAAAGCACTATATAAATGCCAATACAATATAAAACGTCACACAAATACTTTGCTCATTAATTCTGACCCTGTGCTTTTGTACTGGAAAGAAATGAGAGTGAAATATGAATGTGTTCCTTATGCTTTAAGGGGAAAAATGGGGCTGTGGATTTTATAAAGGCTGATGTGTTAACCTGCCTTTGTGGCTCCTTTAAAGACAAGCAGCAAGAAGCCCACTTCTGCCTGGAAGTTACTCTGTGACTGAAAGCAGATAAAGTACTAAAAAAGGGGAGCCCCATATTTGTGATGACAGTCCTTGGTCATAACACAGCTTTCACCACACAAAGAGAGGATTTCATTTTTTCATTTCAAAATTCCATTCATTTCAGCACTACCAGGTCTGGAAGCCTGTCTGCCATCATCCCATTACAATTTTACTCCTTACATTTTGTCGTATTATCTTTAAACACCTTAATACCCAAATCTTCCCAAGCGTCATGGCCTGTTTCAGAACCAAAGAAACTGTGCTTCTCCAGAGTGTTTTAGTGTCTTGCTAGAGCTGAGCAGCCCCTGTTGTTCATCTTCTTTGCTTTGGCCACAACAGCTCCTCAAAGCCCAGATCTCACCAGTCCCCAGCTCCTTCCTTCCGGAAAATCACTTGGGAGGTCAGGGAGGAAAGGGAAGGTTATGGGACATACTGGAAAATCCCCTTTCATCCTCTGCAGGGATTTTCCAGCCTTGCCCAGTTCAGTTTGCAGAATGGGAGCCAGCCTGGCCCAGTGGGTATAAATCACAAAACTCTTGTGTCTGGTCAGATGAGCTTTTCTATCACGTGCTGACCCACCTTCATGGTGGGACTTCGGTTTTCAGTTTCTTAAAATATTCATGCATCAGCTTTAACTATCACTGTGTACTGAGTAAAATTTGTTCCATTCCTTTATTTTGATTGTAGGTTGCTTTTCAAATTCCTTTCCCCTTCTGTGTTTCACTGCAATTTCGATTGTTTCTATTTTTGCTTTAAATAGGATGTTCACTTTCTGCTGATCTTTGCTGACATTTTTCCCTTTTGATTTGTAGTACTATTAATTCCCCTCTGTTCAATGTTTTGTCTATATTCAGAACATGTTTGTTTTTCTCTAGTGGTCTGTAATCACTTTCCCTCTCCTACTCTTTAATTTTTCCAATTACGTTCTCCACTGATGCTCCTTTAAGAAATACTGGGGGTAAACTCCTGAGGATATGAAGATATGGCATTTTTGGCCAGAAAGTGCTTTTAGTCTTGGAAAAGAGCTTGAGTTGGGGGCATTGATTGAACCTCTCTTTGGTATAGGGGTAAATTACTTTCTTGATTGCAGTTAGACAATATAGGAGTCTTATTTCATGTTCAGGGATGGTCCTGCATCATCTTCTAGTGGGACTGAGGACAGAGTGCACATTAAAACAGAGACCTCCAGCTTTTGGGTCTGGGGAAGCCGTCTCAGGTGAGGGGTGGGGGAATGCAACCAAATAGCAAAGTAACACAGTAAATCTGCCAGGAAGCAGAAAATCAGGTTCAGTTCTCTGACGTCCCCATTTACCACAGTGGCCTCCATGCTGCTCTTCCAATCTTGCCTCTGCCTGTTCATTTTCCTCTGTTTTTCTTTCTGTCTCAATGTTATGGAAATCCAGGTCCTTCCTACAGGCAGAACCGAGATATACTTCATAGTTGGCACCCTGCAGCATTTTCACAGGGAAACATTTCTCGGGGTGTGCTGTGCTGCCCCGTGCGCGCCTCCCCGCCTATGAATGCATTTCATTCTTCGCTCCCGCGTGTTTTCAGCGGCGCTTCCAGCAGGGACAGCCTCGTTCCAGGCCTGCCGCAAGCCCCCAGCCAGCTCCGCTTCCCGCCAGGCGCCGGTGCCGGACCCTAAACCCGCGTCCCATCCAAACCTGTTTTTTTGGAAGTTTTTCTCCCGCCTCTCCAGTGCGGGGTGCGCACCCGCCTGCAGTGCGGCAACGCGGCCGCGAGGGGGCGCCGCAGACCGAGGTGCGGCGCGCAGGGGCGCGCAGGGGCCGGGAGAGCGCGCGCAGGAGCGCGCAGGGCGCTGCGGGAAC
>VXBI01002031.1:912940-938223 GCA_013397375.1 Toxostoma redivivum | reverse complement strand
GGGGAGGCGGCGAGCCCCGGGGGCAGGTAGCCGGTGCGGAGCTACCGGGCACCCCCCGGGCCCTGCCGCGCTCGCCCGCGGGCCGGTGCCCAAAAGCGGCTGCCAAGGCGAAGCGGAGCGGAGCGCTCGTGGGGCGTGCGGGGCAACGCGGGGCGGGCGGGGCCGGTCCGGGGCTGCTCCGCTCCGGGATGCCCCGCGCGGTTCGGCGGGGGACGGCGGGGCCGCCGGGCAGCGCGGAGCGCTTCCCAGCCCGCTGGAGTCACCCGCTAAAAGTTGATGTAAATGTTGTAATTTCAGGCGCTTTTCCAGCACTTTTTTATACAGTTTGGCCGCCCGAAGGTCTGTGCTCCGCGAGGCGAGGGCTCGGCCGTCCACACGCAAAGCCCGATTTACTTAATTATTTGTCTTACGCTCACCCCATCTGTTTCTCCTTTATGATAGGGATCTCTGCTTTTAACTGCTGCAATGTTGGTGCTCCTTTTTCTTTTTTTCTTTTTCTTTCATTTTTTTTTAAAATGAGGGATTCAACAACAAAACTTCGACAGCTTTCGCGTCCTATTTTAGAAGCAACTGATGTCTTTATTTTCTCTGACACATCTGGGCAAGTTTCATTTGATATCCATGGCGAAGGCAACTCTTTCTCGAGTGAAAAAAATTGGGCAAGAGGAAAAAAATGTCGGATGAAATGTTGCATAAGTTGCGTGACGTAAAAAGCAGATGCTTATTTACTCTTTATTTGTGAAGGGGGAAAAAAAATAGAGAAGCGTGGAAAAGGGGAAGTGAAAGATGTCTCTGGATCATCATCAGCTTTTCTGTGAACCTGAACAACAGCAGCAACCTGCGTTTGATTAGGTGATCTTAAAGTGGATAGTCCAGCGACCTGAATTTGAAAACAAATACATTTTTGAATCTCAAGGTTGCCATCCCTGCTTTGGAGCTAATTATGGGGGAAAAAACCTCCCATCCCCGACAAAATCCGTCAGATTTCCTCGCCTCTCCCTTGCTTTGCTCGCTGCGCAGCCATGCAGGGCTCCTGCTGCTGCTCCTGCTCCGGCTCCAGCTCTGCGGGCGAGATCCGATCGACTGCAAACTTTGCGCGTCTTGCAGCAGCAGCAGCAGCAGCAGCGGTACTTTCCCCTCCTAGACAGATGTGTTGCATTAAATAATCCTTCGGTTACAATCGACTCATAAAGGAAATCATATTTAAAAAGCCGGGATTTATTTCTTTTTTTGTGTTCCGAAAAGCTGCTTCATTCCCCCCCGAAGAGCGTCTCAGTTTCATGGCAAGTGGAAGGAGGGTTGGAGGCGACCCCTTTAATTTAGTCGTTCGAGGGAAAAAGGTTTTAGCTTTTCAGTCCTTTCTGTCTGAGTTACGAATAGTAAAATATTTTGCAGCCTCCACTCTTTTACGTGAAAAAAGATACAGATCGGGATAAAGTGCATTTCTCGTATTATTTCACTTTTACTGCTTTATGCGTGAAACAAAAAAATTGCCTCGATTGCCTGACCGTCGCCAATACCCAGGGAAGCTATCCCCTCCTAATTAAGGGAGAATACCTGAAGGGTATTTTCTTGACCTCAGTGTAAAATTGCTAAAAAATAATTTTGAGGCTTCGCCCCCCTCTTAAAAAAACAAATAGAAAAATAATTCAAAAGAAACAAAAAGAGCCACGCGGGGAATAGCCAGCAATTTTTTCAAATGTCCAGCTGTAAAAATAAGGGAAAACACATTCTGCTGAAGTCGGTCTGCCCGCCACAATCTCAGGAGGCCGGCGGGGAGGAGCGGTGCGGGGAGCGGGCCCGGGGGTGCGGGACCCGCCGCCCGCAGCCGCGCTGCACCTGCGCGGGCATCCCCGCTCCGGGACAGGCCCCGGCCCCCGGGGCTGCTGCTTTTCCACTCGGGTGGGTTCGTGCCCGCCTGGTGAAACCGTATCCCCGAATAACCCCCGCCCCAGCACGGGCCGCCGCAGCCCTGCAGCCGGCTCGGGGTAGCCCCAGCCACCCAGTAGCCTCATAAAGAGACAGAAGGTGATCAGATTAGGGGAACACACGTGAATAAGGAGGCACTTGTTACTTTTACACTTTATCACCACTTTTTTACAGGCAATTTAGTGCAGTCAAGGTAGATCCAGATCCCTCTAACCATCTGAGATAGTAAAATAGCACTTTCCTAAGTTTCAGCAGGTTTTCCTGCGCCTGTAATTTGCCTCAGTCTAGTACTTAAAAGGCTTGATTGAAAAACAGAGCCGGCAAGTTTATTTGCCTGTTTAAGACTGTCCGGGAATTTGTTTTCGAGCAGGGAGATGTTTGCCGTGTCCCGGCTGCCGGCCCTCACGGCGAGGCTGTTTATTTGCCGTCGCTTTACCATCGCCTCCTCCTCCGGGCGCCTGCACCGCCACGGGCACCGGGTGCCGATGGCCCGGGCACGGCCGGCGGTCCCTCGGTCCCTCGGTCCCTCTGTCCGTCTGTCCCTCTATCTGTCTGTCCCTCGCACTCCGCCCCGCGCTGCCCGGCCCCGCCACCGCTGCCGCCGCCGGCACCGCCTCGGTACCGGGATCAGCCCGGCTCGGCACCGGCCGGCCCGGTCCGGCGGCATCCCCGGCGCGGCGCTGTCCCCGGGCGGCTCCTGCGCGGCGAGCGCGGGCACGGGGGCTGTGGGGACGGGCCAGACAATCCCATTATATGCCGGGCATATTTTCACCAGGCGCTTCATTAACCCTTTTCAGGGCGGAGAGCGCGCGTGTGGCTTTTCGCTCCCTCTTTCCGCCCTTCCTTCATTGCTTCTCTCCTCTTTTTCTTTTCTTTTCTTTTCTTTTCTTTTCTTTTCTTTTCTTTTCTTTTCTTTTCTTTTCTTTTCTTTTCTTTTCTTTTCTTTTCTTTTCTTTTCTTTTCTTTTCTTTTCTTTTCTTTTCTTTTCTTTTCTTTTCTTTTCTTTTCTTTTCTTTTCTTTTCTTTTCTTTTCTTTTCTTTTCTTTTCTTTTCTTTTCTTTTCTTTTCTTTTCTTTTCTTTTCTTTTCTTTTCTTTTCTTTTCTTTTCTTTTCTTTTCTTTTCTTTTCTTTTCTTTTCTTTTCTTTTCTTTTCTTTTCTTTTCTTTTCTTTTCTTTTCTTTTCTTTTCTTTTCTTTTCTTTTCTTTTCTTTTCTTTTCTTTTCTTTTCTTTTCTTTTCTTTTCTTTTCTTTTCTTTTCTTTTCTTTTCTTTTCTTTTCTTTTCTTTTCTTTTCTTTTCTTTTCTTTTCTTTTCTTTTCTTTTCTTTTCTTTTCTTTTCTTTTCTTTTCTTTTCTTTTCTTTTCTTTTCTTTTCTTTTCTTTTCTTTTCTTTTCTTTTCTTTTCTTTTCTTTTCTTTTCTTTTCTTTTCTTTTCTTTTCTTTTCTTTTCTTTTCTTTTCTTTTCTTTTCTTTTCTTTTCTTTTCTTTTCTTTTCTTTTCTTTTCTTTTCTTTTCTTTTCTTTCTTTTCTCCTCCTCCTTTTTTTTTTCATCCTTACGTCTCTCCACTTTCTATCCTTCTCTCTTACTCGGGGCCAACAGCCACCCCTGAATTTGGGACCGACTTTGCCGCCCGGGGCTGAGCCCAGGGCTGAGCTCTGCGGTGCCTCCTGGCTGCTCCCTGGCCACCCCGGGCCGACCGAGGTGCCGGCCAGAGAAAGGACACAAAGGAAAAGGACGGTCCGAAAGGCGAGCTCGTTATTAATACAGCCCTGCTTGTAAATGAAAAATGTAACCCTTGTTAATTAACGCTGTTTACATGGGGTACAAGAAACTTAAGAAATGTTTCTACAAAGGGGAAGGAACTGTTTACAAAACTCTTTCAAAAGTGTGACATATTGCTGCAGTTCCAGCACTAAAAAGCCAAACACACTTACACGCCTTTGAAGTTGGCTGGCTGAGGCAACATTATTTGACTGGGATTCAGATATTGCTTGTGGGTATAACTAATGGCTTTTACCTAGTTAGTGGGCTGGGAGGGGCGAGAGCCTGGGCACCGTGGCCATTGGGTCCCTCTGGAGAGCCGGGGCTGGCTCCTTGCCAGCTCTGTACAATGTCAACATTGAATATTTGAATTCCCAGACTCTATTTAACAACTTTCTAAATAAATAAACTCATTGTGTGTCTGTGTTTAAAATTATTTCACCTCTTTCATGAAAGCTACAGCATCTTATTACACCAGCCTCTCGGGCTGCTTTTCCCCCTTTTCTCTCCAAACAAACACAAACGGAGCTGAGCACTTTTGGATTTTTTTTTTGTTTTTCCCTGTCTCCTATCTCTCCCTCTCTCCCCTTCTCACTTTCTGCCTGTCTTCTCACAAAGCACGAGTGGCAGCTGCTCAGACATCCCACCACGTCCTCAGTGGGACAGCTCTGTGCACCCTGTTATCTAATCATAACTAAAACCAAAGCCAGGTTCACCAAGTCGGTTAAATATTAATCATTTCTAAAAGGAGGCCCAAGTGAGTGCCATTGCTGCAGCAGTGCCCTGTACATACTCAATCATTTTGGCTGCTGTACCCTAGGCGGGCTCCAGGGACAGCTTTCATTGTTGTTTGCCATAAATGGCTATTAGTGTTCATATTCACCTATTCACCTACTTATTTAAGTGTGGATGTGGCTGTGCTTATGGAGATGTGTGCACACATGTGTGTTCAGAACATACTTTTCTGCTTATGCCACGGAGATATATTTATTTATGTGCGTAATACCTATGTCTGTGTATGCACATACAGAGAGAAAAGCAGGTAAATCCATTTGATATTTGTAATTGCAATTAATATATGTACAGTGTATAGTTTAGAGGGGTATTGTGGTATGCACAGGCTCTTGGGGTGCTTGTAGTCCTGACACCAATATCTGTGCTCTGAAACCTTCTGGATGTTGGGAACACAGTACTGATATGCAGCAGCTTGGATGTTGTTCCCTGGGATGCTTCCCAAATACACTAATTGTGTGCTTCCGTGGCAGGAATATCCATTGTGAAATATTTATTGCCTTCCCATGGAAGTAAAAGTGGCTGGACAGAGAAGGTATTTCTGCCTGTCCTGGGGAGACAGCTCCCTGATAATGCTGCCTGTGTTGCTGAAGGAGAAAGTGGGATGAATTTTCTGCCAGGACAGGTATGTGGTGAAAGAAAGAAAGTGTTGATGGTTGCTCCAGCCCAGGGTGGATGAGGAAAGGGCAGTGGGGAAGCAGATGGAGTTTTATAAATCTCAGCTAATGAAACCTGTCCACAGAATTGCCTTGCTTTGCAGTAAACCACTTTTTAAACAAATGTACATTAGCTTTGGAAGGGCTTGTTCAGACACTTAGGTTTCCAACCAAGAATTCATAATATTTGTTTATTTAAAATTTAACTAGGTTTGCTGTCATTTTTGGAGCAAGTTGGTGTTCTTTTACTGTAATTTAATACAATCAGTTTTACATCATTTCAGTTTAGTTAGGCAAGAAGTGACTTATGAAGAGCAGAAAGAGGTTTAATCCCACATGGTTTTCAAACTAGCAGATGCAAGTGTCATGTTATTCAGTAGACAGAGCTAGAACTGGACAAATGCAGATTAGAAATGCAGTTTATATTTTAAGTAGTGAAGGTATTTAACCACTAAAACTATTTACTGAGAGCTGGGTGGGTTTCAACATCAGTGGAATTCCTTTGTCTTAATTAAGGTTGGCTGTTTTTCTAAAAAGATATGAGCTAATCCAAACAGGAATTAATTTAGGGAATTCCTGTAGCCTGTGTTATACAGGGGTAGCAGACCAGACCACTCTTCCTGATTTTATAATCTATGCACCCAGTTAAAGCCATGCAGTTTCATATGGAGACATAAGCTCAAGGCTGGGATCACAGGAATGCACTTAAAAACTAAATGGTCATTAAAAAACCCAGGTTCAGCTCTGACGAGGCAGAACCAACATCTGGCTCAAAGTGTTTTCCACCCTCAGCCCTGCTTACCTGGATCACAGGCACCTTCAGAGCTACCCTGTCCCTAGGTCTGAGGGTAAAGGCAATATTGGGTTTTTCAAGGATGGGAAGGAGGAACAGGGTGTAGGAGCTGAGGTTTGGATACAGAGAACAGGGTCTGCAGTCAGTGGTTTTGTCACTGCTCCATGATGGACTTCCAGTGGGTTCCTGCCATGTTCCTGTGCAACAGGTTACTGCTGCAGTTCTTAACACCCAGACAAGACCAGCAGAGATCATGATATAGACCAGTAACATCAGGAAGCACCTCCAGGACCCCTTTGCTGCAGGAGCTGCCAGAGGGAGGTGCTTGCTGGCAGAGAAACAGCAAGGTGGGGAAGGGGATGGAGAAGCTAAGGAGAAGTGGATGTTGTCGTCCCCAGGGTTCTGTCTCTTCACACTGCCATTTTAAATAAAAAAAATCACAATTCTCAGGGAGTAAAGAAACCCTGTCTGATCACTCATGGACTTTATGTTCCCTCCCTTTTGTTTGCATTTCCAGGCGATGCCGAGGCAGTGCCTTCTCCAGTGCTGCTGGAAGAAAGGGCAGCCACGGATACGTGTGGGAGGAGGGAAGCTAGCCTGCAATGAATATTGTATTTGGTGCTAAATATGTAACAAAGAGAAAGAAATGTGAGTTAATCCAGCAATAAGAGTTGGGAAGTGAAATACAATTCGTTTTATTTCAGGGTTTAATGCTGTGGTGTGTTTCAGTGAAGCATTATCTTTTAAACTGGGATATATGCAACGACATAACCCCCACTACCTTGAGGGAATGTCAGAGTTTGATCTCTGAATAAAGGAAATTCAGAGTTAAGGCTGAAATGTACCACATGGCCTCCAAGTCCCAGGAACAACAGGAGGCAAGGAAGTAGCTAAAGCTATGGGCTGCACTTTAAAATGAGTCCAGCAACTACCAAGCCTGCAGTGCTCATTGCAGATCCACAGCACGGCTTGATCTGGAATTTGTATTGACTGGAGAGGGATCTGTGATGATCCTGAGTATTTCTGGAAATCTTGGCTGATCTGTGATGAGCATGAGAGTTTTATGGCAGAAGGATTACAGTTCTGTGCTTAATTTATGCAACAGAAGCACTCTTGTCTCCTTTGACACCGATAGCTTTTGTTTAGAAAATCTTATATTGGAGCAAAATTTTGGTTCGGAAAAGAAATATACCCAAGTTACAGCTTTATTTCTCTTCTGAAGAATTGCTTATATGTCTGAATGGGTGCACTACATTTTAGCCCTGTTTAAACTCCAAACTAAATTTAAATTGCCTGTAAAATAATCCACAGAATGGAAACTGCCACACAATCGTAGCCCTTGCTCCCTGACCCAAACCCATATTCCATTGCAAAGCAGTGTGCTTCTCTGTTCCGTGATTACAGTAAGTTAGAAACCAGAAGAGCAAGACTTCTATGAATAGGTTATTTTTGGCAATTGCATCACCAATTATGTATAAAATTTCAAAAAATATGGGTTCTACCAGTTTGATCTCTGAGAGGAATACAGAAAATGAAAACTTTGAGACTGCTGTAACATCATACTATTTTGTCTATTAGATATCATTAGATTACCAGAATACTGAGACCTTCATATCAACCAGCCTAACAAAAATTTCCCAGGTGGTTTAAATTAAAAAATTAGCCATAAATATATTTTGTATAATGTAATTTATTATGGATGTTTATTGTGTGCAGTGGGAAAATGTTTGGTTTCAGATGATCTTACCGTATAACATGTGCCCTACTGAAACTGTTTATACTGAGGCAGCCGGGAAAAGCCCCAGTTTAATTCTGAGACCTGCCGGGCTACATGCTCTGAAAGCCACAGGAAGGCAGAGCCCTTCCCCTGGAAAGCCAAAGGGGCAACAGCATCTTGTGTGGGACATGTGCAACATGAAACTAGGCAGTGGGGAAAGAGCTGAGTGGCAGAGAAAGCTGAAGGATTGCTCAGGGCAGTGTTGTTTTATAGGGAAAATGAGATAAAAATGATACCAGCTTGCAGCAAGTCCTGTTACACTGGGATAGGAGGCTCACCAGCCTCCAAGGGATACTTTTCTCCCACATCCCATGTTTTATCAGGCCTCCTTTTATTCCAGCTGATTGTGGTGAGCAGGGCTCTGTGCTGATGCCCACCCATGACTCCAGATTTGCCCTTCTGCAGCACAGAGGGGGGATTAATCTGGCCTTAGGGACCCAGGGGTCCCTGTGATGGACACATCCACCCTCTGCTGGGATGCTGCATCAGAGAGCTGATGGCTTCAGGAAGATGATTTCCTGCCTCCTCTCCTACTCTTTTGCACAAAGTCCACATGCTGGCAAGGGTGAAATCATTCCTCAGTTTAAAAAAAAAACAAACCCTCAAAAACTTCCCCCCCTGCCCCAAGCTCCTTCACACATGTATTAACACCAAACTGGCAAAGCCAATGGAAAAGGATTTTGTGTTTTGGCAGCAGAGCTGGCTCAGAGCTCACTGTGGGCCTTATCCCAAACCCACTGGAGCTGAAGGAGCTTGTACCGACTTCAATGGGCCTTGGGCTGGGTCTGGCTGGGAGGAATCTGCTTCCCTCCATCCTTGGGGCTGGGGGGGTTATCAGCAGCTTTTGCTCTGCGGTGAGCCCCAACATGTGATGCTGTAACAGATACCTGGATCTACATCAGTCTAAGTGAATTAGGTTGGCCCTATAATCTGGCCTCATTTAAGCATCATTTTAGCCATTAGGATGAAATATGAACGCTGCTGATGGGAGGACTGTGGTGACTCTGAATCCTTGTTTCCTACCATGCCCCATTTGTCCCATGGGTTGAGGACCTCTGGGGGTTGTGGTGGGCACTTGGGGAGTGTTGGAGGGGTTCAGCACCCCTGGCTTGCACTGCAGGCTCTCCATTCCAAGGACTGTGGTTCTCCAAATAGCCTGAATTTGTACCTTCTGAACAAATAGCTCTGCTGCTCAAAGTACCTGATTCCTCCAGTAAGTGCTCCATTTATTGCCTCCCGATTTCATCTCAGACAAACAGAAGGTATGTGAGAGAAAGCACTGACTGCTGGAAAAAAATCACCCCAAACATGTCTAAAGCACAGCTTGAGTCACTGGTGGTGCCTATATTTTTGATTTAAAAACCATTTAACATTTCCAACGTTTGACAGAAATGATTAACCTTCCCCTCTTGAAAACTCTTTGCGATTTGAACTTACCATGGCACGTTTTATTTACTTGCACCTTGGTGAGGAATTAAGCAATGCTTTTGGTGAGTTTTAATCTTTCCCATTCTCTTTGTGGCTCTGTATAAAGGGAAAAAAAAGGAAATATGTTGTTTGAAATAATTTTGAAGTGATGTTTCTATTTTACTTTTTTTAGGCTCATGATGTATTTTTGGCTACAGGGACTGGCATGGAGCATTGGTCTAAGAATACACAACACTGAAAAGCAAAGTGATATCAGCTGTATCTGGGCTAGCTGCACTACTTTATAGTTTTGCTGTTTCATTGTTACAGTGCCATGATAATGATGATTTACAGCAATAATGAAGACTTCTTAATTGTAAAATATAAACAGCATATTTGTCCTGATTCTTTCAGTTCATATAAAAACCAATATTTCAGTAGTCACTGGCTGCCTGTGAAAATACTATTAAGCAACTATTTTCTGCCTGAATAATTACTGTCCATGAGTTTGTGCTTCCTAATAAAGCCAAGGTAACTGAGAAATGAAGAAATGATGCACTAGGTCGCTCCAGACGAGGCAGATCAGAGAGATCTGAGTGAACAAACCTGTGCAGTGTCCTTAATATCAGTGACCAGCCTCAGAATGAGAGAAAAGGTGAAATTATCTGTACCATTGGCCTGAGTGAACACTGAGCTGAGCCAGAGCCAGAAGGGGTGGTGCAGAGTCAGACCCAGGATGGGATGCAGCAAACCGTCCCAGCTGGGGCTTCTACCATGCACCAAGCTGAAGGATCACTCATGGACCAAACACAGAAGATTTATTTCCAACCTGACATTATTATTTATTATAACTTGAATTAAAACAGCAACCACAGAATGCAGCCAGGACTGGATGCCTGTTGTGTTGAGCTCTGTGCAAACACGGGCACCTTGCACAGAGCTCAGACCCTGAGAAATGCAGATTAAACTTGGGGCCTGCTGCCCTATATGTGCAATTACAGCATCACTGGAGGCAGTAATAAAATCCTGAGGAGAAATGGATGCTTTAAGAAAAATCAGGACTCCATGGCTTGCACATGGGTGGACGTGCTTCAGCTTTAATCACATCAGCCCTTTCCCCCTAGCAGCAAATGGCCCCCCTGGCTCTGTTTTAGCTGGCCCTATTAGTTTTGGCTGTGTCCATAATCTTGGGTGATCAAGCTGCATTAAGCAATGAGTATCCTTGCAGCATCACCTGCTTGCTTTCAAAGAAAACAGCCCCGAGATTCTCAGGGAAGGAAGAAGGCAACACCGGCAGGTAATCCAGCCCTATAAAATCCCTGGATTGTGGTTCCAGCCCGCTTTCCACGCGGGCGCTGCGAGAGGGACCTGAGCAGTGCGGCTGGCAAGAGCCAGCAACCAAAAAGTCCCTCAAGCCTATAAGGTTTATTAAGGCTCTTTTAAAGTCCCTGCCAATAAAAAGGGTCCACACAACCTCTGAGTGAGGCTCCATAAGCTCAGTTTTATGTTTGGATAATTTGGAGCCAAACCGTCACGGAGTTCACATAGCGAAATACCCCATGGAGCATCGCAAACTGCGAAGAAAATATATCGAGGAAAGAGAGGGCTGATAATTTTATGGTTTTCCTTGAAGTTAAGCAGTAAAATGGGCTTTATTTAGCAATTTCCGGACTTCTGATTGCAATTTTGTTACCAGCATAACAGTTTTCAATATAATGTTTTGTAAATAGGGAGAAATGTTAGAAGCCAAGGTCCTGCAGTGCTTGGATCTGCTGTGGGAAGCAGTGCCACACACTCCAGGTTCCCAAAATGGATCAGACCTGGACTGACTTTTGGATCAGACCACTGGGCAGGACATGGCAACAGCGCTCAGCTCTGCTGTGAAAGGCTGCAGGTTGAGTCCAGCATGGCTGGATAGCCCTTGGGAGGGATAGACCTTTAAAGGAAGAGTTTGACCCAGGTCCAGGGATGAGCAACATACACTTATTTTCAGAGGGTGAAGCATTTCTAATTTGAAATACATTTAAGAGCCCTGGTTTTTACAGGTGAGGTGATCATCACAATCTCCAGCCTCATTTTCTAAACCAGGCTATTAAAATCACTTGTCCCTCAGCCTTTTGGATGTGTGTAAACCCAGGTCCAGAATTCACAACAGAAACCTCCACTATGTTTGCTCCTCACACAATAACTATTTTACACTTGGCATGGCTCATCTTTTAAGGATCTATTTTACAATGTAATAATTCACACCCACTTCTCTTTGGGAAGTCATTTATAGAAGGGAAATTAAACATGGCTGGGCACTGGATGGAGCACTGCTGATACATGCAACAGCTTGAAATGTTGAGGGAAGTGGTTATGGATATGGGAGAAGATGCCATCTTGACCTTGGCAGTTTGTTTATTAGACACTAAATCACAGGCATTTCTTCTTCCAGTTCTAACTGGTCTGAGGACTCAGACATAACCTTAAAAGCCATTTCTGGGGTTTTAAACAGAATTTAGACCTCGTCAGTGCTCAGTACTATTTGTGCAGCTTGAGTGAGACAAGGGAATGCAGAGACCACTGTGGGAAAGGAAAAAAGGTGAAGAAACTAGAGAAAAGAAAGGAATATTGATTCCAATGACTGTATTTCCTTTTCATATGCTGAACTTCCTGGTGGTACAGAGTAGAGAGAATGAGAAAATATTTGATATCTTTTTATTTGCTTTGTTTGTGCCCCTTGTGCACGTGACAGCCAGCAACCATCAAACTTCTCCTGCCAGTGTTCCTAGAAAGAAGGGCTGTGTCTCATCTCACTGTCAGCAGCAAAGGTAGCACTGGAAATAAAGTGGAGATGACCAGAGAGGAGGCAGGGATGGTGGGGGAAGAGGACCGGGAAATGGAACATGTCTGATGGGTTGCTGTCAGACCCCTGAGCAGAAGGAAACAAACAAATCGGCTCTGCTGGCATCTTTCTGCACAGGAATAATCTGGGACAATTGTTTTAAGAGATTATTAGTGTTTTTCATATACTAAATAGGTCCTGAATGTGCTGTTCTCCTGCTTTCCTCTCCTTCCCCAGCGCCATACCAGTTACAGATAAATATATATAAATATATTTATACAGGATCTCAGCAAGCTAACATGGTTAAATCACCTCTGTGCACCTTGACCTCCTGCTTAGTCTCCCGTTTCAGAGGCTCAGTGTAAATTAAGGTGCTGGGTTTACTCTTCAGGTTCACATATTCCCTCTGTGCTCCTGCTGCAGAGGTTGCTGTGCTCCGTGGGTCGGTGAGGATCCAGCTGAAGTCTGAGAGGGCTGGAGGGAGCAGTGTTGCTTTAGGCTCCCTGCCTGAGGAGTGACATATCAGAAGTAATAATTCTGAGTCCAAGCTGATGTCTAACAGCATTGGAGAGCGGGCTGGAAGGCTGAACTCCTGCAAAAATGAGAGCAAGGAATTTAACAGCAGTAAAAAAGAGGTTAAGGAAAGAACAAAAAAGGAAAGGAAATAAAAGTGATATGAATGGCTAGAAAAACAGCTATGTCCAAATATTAACCTCTCCTGCTGTATTTTGACACTGGGCTGAGTTAATAGAAGTACATGGCTAATACACATGAAACTGGAAGAAGGTAGTTAATTTCAGAAAGTATCTGGATCAACTTAAAGTGAAAATTTATCAGAAAAGATATTTTATGTATGTCCAAATCTGCCAATAGCTTGAAGACATATTCTGCAGAAGGCTAGCAAGAGAAAGTATGTTTTACTGGTGGGGTTTTCAGCCAAACTCTCTCATTCTTGGGGCTTCTTATCCCTTTCTTCTCCAAAATACCTTTTCTTCAACCATCAGAGGAGCAGAAGCAGACAGACCTTTTCCCCAGCACTGGCTCGAAGGGCTTTTTCCTCTTAGAATGATAAAGGAGCAGTCCCAGAGCACAGAAGCTAAACTGGTGTAAAACTGGTGTGAGAGCAGAGCCTGCTTTGGCAGGGGATGGACTCAATGCTGGCTGTTGCTCCTGGGATCCATCCAGAGGTGGGGAAAGCAGATACAGGGCAATCTTCACTGTGTCAAACTCTTTAGTGTCTAATGCTTAGAAGTGGAAAATAGTTTCAGTTCTTTAAAATAAGGATTTTTCTCTCCTTTTTGTATTTTGGTGTGTCCTTGGGGTTTGCATTCTTCCATAGGTATCATTTATTTCACAGCAAAGAATCATGGTGAGACAGCCCAGGCTTTAATTTCTGGGAATGTCTTTATAGGCTTGTTTTTGTGGCTATATAACAACATTATGTTATCTATCCATCTCTCATTCCACTTCCTGATATACAGAATTATCAGGACTACTCATCAGTCACTCTTCTGTTTTCTAGCTCTTGGTACTATATCAGTTTTTAGGATATTTTTCCAGTATTACAGCTACACTGAACTTGGTGGTTATTAAAAATTATATAATATCTTTAAAAACTCTGTTGAGATGTGCAGCACCACCTGAAGAAAAGTAAATTTTAGACTGGACTTATAGCACTTTCCTGGTTTCCTGAATGCTTGAGTGAAGAAAGGCAGTTAACTAAGGTACAAGTTTTTTCAAGGGAAAAAAAAAAGCAAAAAGCAGTATAGAAGAGCAGGACATATGCTTTTGTAATTATGTACTAACAAACTGGGACAGTGCCCCACCTGATATTGTCCTCTACAGACTTTCAAGTACCCAGGGTGTCTAGCTGATTTCTTTCTGTGATTGCAACAGGATTTCTCAGGTTTTCAGAAGCTCTCACGGTGTGTTCGTGCACTTGACGTGTCAGATGGCCTGAGAGAGGTTGGGACACAGGGCTGGTGGGAGACACAGGGATGAAGGTCACTAAGTACAAAGAGAAAAGAAAGATTTTAAGGGTGATTGTGCATCCCCTGAGCTTCACCTCCTCACAGCTGGGACCCGCTCAGCTGTGCCACATCACAGTGAGATTGGTTCCTCCATTTTACACTTGTTTGCAAGGTGATTAGGGAACAGAAAGATCAGTTCTATGCTGGGCAGGACAGGGCTCTCTCTTTGGAGTGTTTTGCTGTTTGTCCTGTAGGACACCATGGATTGTGTTTTGCATCCTGCTCCAGGTGAAGCTGTGTGTGGAGTTGTGATCTCAGGTACTGCTCATGTAGTGGTGGGTTTGGGCCAGGAGGTGATTTTGGGTTTTGGCAGTGTGCTGCTGTGTTTTGCTGCCTGCAGTCAAAACTGGGGGTGTTTCCATCTCCTGGGTGTAAGTACATGCCCTAACAGGAGTCTCAAGGTGTCATCCCAGACCTGGTGTCAAAATGTTATTTCTCCTGTAATTCAGGCAGAGGCTACAAGAAATGGTTTGATGGTTCCTTGAGAAATAACTGCTTTTTTTTTTCCCCTGCAAAGTTTTTGCTTATTTAGTATTGTGTCTACTGGCACTGACTTTTTTTTCAGTGTTGGTTACAAAATCCCAAAGCAATGGGAGGAAGAGGTTTTTTTCCCTCCGCTGTGTGCTTTTTCAGATCATGTTGGAGATTAGCTTGGGGAATGACAAACCACTCTGTTCCCAGCAGAGTATCCCCATCCATAGTTAAAGTGTTATGGGAATTGGTGTTGAATCTAGTTTCACTTTGTGTTGCAGCCTTTAATGCCAGCACTTCTGCTGTTTCTCCTTCTAGCCCTGTGATTCTGCCATGTTGTCTGTACTTTCCTTAATGTATAGAAACACTTATAAAAGAGGGAAAAATTAGTTAATTTCGGGCTGCAGGTTCGAGTGACCATCAGGCAACAGCAGAATCCAGGGTGTTTCTTAGTTTCCTGCTGCCGTGGTCAGTTGTGTGTGAGAAGGGAGATGGTTTTAAGGGTGCTCAGGGCATGTTTCTCTTGATCACTCAGAGTGCTGTCAGAGCTTTGCCCGTTGCACTTGCAGTGGTGGAGGTGATTGAATAGCACCACCTCACTCTAGTTTTGGTAAGCAAGTAAAGATGTGTTAATCCTGTAAGGGTGTCCGATAAAACCAGCAGAGCTGTCCCACAGAGGCTTTGCTGACCACAGCAAGGATGAGGGGTGTGTTGGAGGCTGTTGCTGATAAGGAGCATCCTCTGGAGAGGGCAGGAATTGCTGAAAGGCTCTCCAGCTTCTCCTGCTGCCCTCAGTGCTGGGCTAGGGGGATTTCCTGTGTTGGTGCTGGTGTTTCCCACATTTATGGGAACCACAGGCTTCCCAAAGCCAGCAGCCACCTCTGCTCTGAGCAGTACCAGGAGCAGGAACCTGCTGATCTGTGCAGAGTGTGCTAGAACCACAGAGTGGGAGGTGATAACTTCTGCTCCTGATGCTTTGAAGTTTTCTATTTTTTTTTTTTTTTCCATGTAGAAATGGACTTGTGTGTCTGATGCCCCAGGTGAAAAATCTAGCCATGTTAGAGGCTTGTGTGTGCACATGGGTGAAAATGTGTGTCAGTGTGTGCTCTAGCACCTCTTAGCTGGCTTATCTATGGCTGGGGATTCAGCATGTGACACCCCATTGCTGGAGCTGTGAAGTCTGTGAAAAACCTGTAAATTAATTTCTGACCAGACTGAGGCATCATTCACCGTTTAAAAACTGTAAATCTGTGTTTATCCAACGTTAACAGATGTAACATAAATGAGTTCCTGTGCTGTCTGCTGGTCCACTAATGGCACTTGTTTGTAAGTGCTTTATGTTAACAGCTATTTGATGGTGCCCATTAGTTTTTCCTAGGTTAATGTTATATAATAAAGTGAATGCTGGCCAAAAGCAATAGTAAGGCGATAAACAAAAAAATCCAAATACTGGGTGAGAAATGTAATGGAGCGAGGGCTGAACTCTGGTGGGAGTTTGGTTTAATCTAAAGGTTAAAAAATGTTATAATTTGGGTTTAAGTAAATTGGCTCTTTAGTCCCAGAGGTCTTGCTCTTGTACTTCTTGTGCCTCCAAAGCTCCCACTAATGCCGATGGGAGTCTTGGGCGCACAAGAAATGCGGGTTCAGGTACTAAAGTTACAGATTGGCTTGGACCAAAACCCCTAATCCAAATACCTCCGGCTTTTGAAAGCATTTGCCAATTGGATTTGAATCTGGACACAAACATTGTGGCTTGAGCTCATCTGAGCTCACTTACATCTGTGTAAATCTGTAGTATGGCCCTGATCCAGCAAAGCACGTAAATATGTGCTTAATTTGACTTCAAGGGGACTATTGTGCGCTTAAAGCTAAGCATGTGTTTAAGTGCTTTGCTGGACTCAAGTCCAAATACATGGGAGTCAATGAAATGACACCAAATAGTGCAGTGTAAGTGAGATCTGAAATGAACCAAAATGTTTGTGTTTCTACCTGGAAATGAACACTCTGTTCACATCCTACGTATCCTGCATGCACTTTGTATTTTCATCCATCTGCACATAATGTATTCTTTACAGTAACCTGTCCATTCAGTACAGTAAAAAAAGAAATATACTTTGAATTTTCCTGCTCTATTACTCATATTTCATGAAATGTGCTCTTATGCCAAGTGTCTGTTTATATATATTTATACATGTTGTTTCTTTATTGATATTGGCAAGATACAAGAAGAAAAGAAATATTTTACAGTTAAAAACTTGTAAACAGTTTTATCCCTAATTTAAAACCTTTTTTTAAAGAGTTTACCTGATGTGGTCAAATTACTTTAACTTGTTTTTGGTTTTGCCAGTCTGACCAATATGAAAAGTATTTGTTAAACATATACGTTTGTTTTTAGCTGAAAATACGCATTTTAAACATGTTTGCAATTAACTGACACAGTGAACATGCCCTTATACTCAACTACTAAACACCACTTTTGTACTTTAAATCCCACTTTTAGTGATTGCTACGCTACATAAAGCTGTCAATGAATATTTTCACATGAATACATTAATATTGTTAAAAGATCATGTATTGCTTGTCAGCTGCTGCAGCTCACTGCAAGGGGAACACAAAAGGGTTAATTGAGCTCAGCCCTGCAAAGGTGGCAGAGGCATAGACTAGAACTGGGAATTAAACCCAAAACAAATACAAGAAGATATAGCCCTTGTGCCTCGGTATGACAACCACAATGCAGACATAAAGAAGTGTAAGCTGCAAATGTCTGTAGGTTATTAATGAGGTAATAGAAGCAAAATTAGGTATCAGCAGGGTTTGGCTCTGTTTGAATAAAACAGAGATCTTTTATCTCAGAATATGCTAGGAAAGACTCATAAGCTGTGATTTGGTGGTCTAGGCTGTGCCCTTCTTGGTTGTGGGAGTTGACTCATGCCATTTAAACTCGCCAGTGTTTTCCACTCGGGGCAAACAAATGTGGGATCAGACACAGAGAACGGTTGGTGGGGAAAAGGGAAAAAGTTTGCATGGCAGTTTATGAGGAAAAATGCTTTTGTGTGCTTACTTTCGAATCAAAAGGATATTTTGCACTTCAGCTTTGTGTCTGGAAAGAGGATACAATTTTCTTGCAAATCTAGTGTGGGGGAAACACATAATGGCAGTGCTGAAACACCTCTGTGTCCAGCTGACCACTGCCCAGCCTGAGACTGATTCTCTGCTGATTTCAGCAGTTGCCCTCGGGATTTACTTCAGCCTGTATGAGGGCAAACTATGGTCACAGACTCCTGCTCAAGTCTCAGTGTTTGTGCCCTGTAAGAGTAAACTTTTCTCCAAAATAGTGGCAAAATACTCCTTGCCTGACTCCTGGAGAAGCTGCCAGCCAGAGATGCAGCTGATGCACTGTGTGGTGTGATCTGCTCTGCCCTGATCCTTTCTCAGCCACACTGTCACTGAAGTAAGTGGCAAAACTCCCATTAACTTTAATAATGCAGAATCGATCCTAAATGGATAAGGTTTGTCTTTAAGAAAAATCACCAAGGGATTCAATTACATCACAAATGTATTCAGTGGTTGTGAAGTGATTCTGGTGTACGTACAGCCAAACTCTGAATTCCTTCTCAAGTAAGTGTCTGGGTGAGGATTGATTACAAATCCTGCTCTGAGTTACACCCGTACAACTCCCCTGGAGCTGATGGCATTCCTCCCTGTTTCCCTTGCATGGACAGTGCAGAGGCTGAGCTGCACAGAGCCTAACACATCCTGCTTCTGCTCCCCTTGGACAGGGGCTGGGAGGGATGGAGCCTGTCCCTGTGGATCTGCAAAACTCCTCGTGACCTGGAGCGGCACCTGTGGGGGTGGTGGAGGCTGCACCAAGGGCAGTTTTGGCCCCTGAGTCTTTGAAGAGCTCTGGCATGATGTAATCCCAACCCTGTAAGCTGCTTCAGGACCCTGGGGTTGAGAGATGCCCTATAAATCTCTGTCGCTGGGTTTTGTTACCTGCCCGCTCTGTTACATGACTAATGACTTCAGGTAAAGAATGGGCAGTGGAGAAACAGGTAATTAACAAAAACATCCTTCTGTGTTTTCTGCTCAGCTTCCGTGACTGGTGTTTTCAAAAGCTGGGCAGATATGATTTGTAGCCTCCCTCTTTCACCAGCAAAGAGGCAGGGCTGGTTTGAAAGCTGGCAATCCCTGAATGCTTCCCCAGTTTCCTGCCCTTGCATTTGATGCAGCCAGGGCTGGTTTGCCAGAGAGTCGCTGGTATCTGCCTTGATGTGACATTTTTGTGCTGTGGTTAAGTTGTTGGGGCTTTTTTTTATTTAATTTTTTTTTTCCTGGAGCATGGGTTGCTTTGAGAGTGGCCTGGTGCAAGTGCATTAGCAAAGTGAGCCTGCTGTAAAATATTGCTGCATCCAGCTGCCCTGTCAATAGGTCAAGCTATTTGTCCGATCCAGACAGGGTGTCTAGTTCTCCTGGCAGCATCCCTTGCTTTGGCATGGGAAAACCTGTTTTGTTTTGCACTAGGGAAACAATATGTATAAATAGTAATGCTTGAACCTAAACACTCCTGTTGTCTTTATGCATGGGGTGCTGTGTTACTGGTTATTTTATGACAGATTTCTTTCCCCCTCCTCCCCTCTGAAGAGCTTGAGTCCCAGCCTGCAAGAATAGCTGCCGTTGAGTGGAAGCATTCCTGCTATTTTCACCTCAATTCAGAGGAAGCAATGCACTTGTTGTGTTACCTTGGTGAATCGAAAGTGGTTTTCACTTCCCTTAATTAAGCCTGCTTTGGTGCTGGCCCCTCCAAGATGGAGAGCGCAGCACACTCAGGAGCGCTGCCGCTGATTTGAATTCCTAAATTCCTCTCCTTGCAAACTTCAAAGGCAAGTATATTGCTCTGTCTAAGAGGCACCAATTATGTAAACCCTGGGCTATTCAGAATGTTCCATAATTATTTATTTTCAGCAAAAGAGGTTTTAACCCAAACTAGACAGAAAACTGGCATTTCTCCAGTTATTAGATTCTATTGAAAAAGGTATTAAACAATGGGCAGGGTAACATGGTAGATTAGTGTCCCTTCATCTTCCTGACCTGGGCATGTGTCAGAGCTGTACTGAGCTGACCAAAATTACTTTGCTTTGATGGCCATTAAAGGTCAGGAGCAGAATGGGATCAGATGCCTCAGTTGAGGCTGAAGTACACAACATTATATATTGATAGTAATTAAGTTGTTTCGTTTAATAAGCATCATCAGATTTAAAGGCATTGTTACAGTATTGGGGCTGTGAGAAGGAGAGAGGCAGCCGGGATATGGACTGGGGGAGAGAGGGAGAGAGAGAAAGGGTTCTGGAATGAGTGAAATGTGTCCCTGGAGTAATTTTTTATTTTATAAACTGAATGCAAACCTGATGGAGAACTATGGAAATGAGCAGTTGTGCTGGATACATACACACACTCTCTCAATATTCCTATACTGTGGGTAATGAAAAGTGCCTTCAGGGATGGGGTGGCCTTACCATTCATCAGTGCCATAGCCTTAAGTGGGTAATAACTAAGAGCTCCCATATCTAGTGTGTATATAAATTCTAGCTCCTCAGTATATTTGCTTCAGACTGTATTTAATTTATACAATTCCTTAGCTTTAAAGCTGTCAATTGATAACATTCAATCTGTGAGCCTGACTGATAAAAGGGAAGGGAAGAAGTACTCTCTAGTGACTAGAGCAGGGGAAGGGTGTGGGGGCCAAAGATGCAAGTGGTGCTTCTTCTAGGCTTTGCTCTGAGGCCAAATGATACCTCCTGCCCTCCCTCCCCAGTTTTTTTTTTTTCTTCTTGGGACAGAAGCTGGTCCCTCTGCTTGGCAGGTGTTGGATGTATCTACAGCAGGTAGCCACCTGCCATGAGGATGAAGGCACCTCTCTCATGTACAACAGTGATGAGAATCTGCTTTTGACCCTTGTGAGTTTGGGAGATGCTGGTGGCTTCTCTGCCATCCATATTCCAGAGATGCCTGAAGGGATAATCACTGTGTTTGGGAGGGTTGGTGATAGAGCTGACTGGCTTTTGAAGGAGCAAGGTAGTAGAGAAGCCTGCAGCACAGCAGAATTCAGGAAAACTGATAATTGAGGGCTCAGCAGGAATTAAGTGTCCTGTGGATGCACAGGTAGATGTTGAACTTGGGCAGTGCATGCTCTTGTAGGAGTTGGTTGTGCCCTTGGTCATGGCAGAGATGGGGATGTGAGTCTCCATAACTGAGTGATATGTCAGTCACTTAAACACCATAAAGAGAGCCAAGCTCTCACAATACAATAAATTTGGAAAGTTGAAGGGAAAATGGCCAGGCAGTTTGGAATTCAGCTTGTGAAGTTAATATTGCACGTTTTTCACTGCATGAGACAAACTGTTATTAGCAGAACGCTTTGTTCTTGACCCATATTTCAAATGCCCCTGTGTCAGGAAGGGACTGGTCCAGAGCTTGGCTCAGTTTCCCTCATTGTAAGATGTACTGGTTCCTCCTTGACCCCAAGCTGCTGCTCAGCAGCAAAGACTTCCCAGCACCTGGCTGTCCCTTTCTTGTGGCACAGTGACAACTCCTGCATGGGTGGCTGTGGTCACTGCTGAGACTCACAGAGGTGAAACTGCAGACACTGGTGATTCACACTGGCCATCTTGGTGCTGGTCCTGGTATGAGGCACACAGGGCTTTGCATCCCAGTTTGGGCTCTCTGGTCTGGAGGCAGTGAAATCACATGGTGCTGCTGAGGGGTTTGGCCAAGGCATTGGCCATCTCAGAGATGTCCATTGGGATCCATCACAGGGGAAGGGTGCAGCAGGGCAGGTCTTGAGGAGAGCTGGGGTCTGTTTCCCTGGTATAGGATTACACATCTTGCTGATAGAGGCACCAGGAGGTTAACCTGCCTTTCAGGGTAATTTCTTCCACTATATGGGACTTTGAGAAATTTCATGTCTTGCATGTAGAATCTTTTTAAAAGTAATTTAAGATATTGATTAGAAAGGAAACAATAATGAGAGTGGACTGGTTGGGCACTTTGTAGATGAAGCATGCAGAGATTTGTTGTTATGAAAGAGTTGTGGTGGGTGCTGATGTGGACTTGTATGTTTGGTGGTTTGTATGAGAGGATATCCCAGTTCCCATGGTGGTCAGTCAGTTCATCGAAGACCATCTATGCAACCTGTCTTCCAGGATTCACCTGAAACTCTAAGTAGTGCCTTGAAATGCAGTTTGATAAGATTTTCTTTAATTCTGAGCTGCTCCACTAGAAGCCACTCGATGCTCAGGCTGCAGTGCTGTAATTTGAATAAAAGGAAGAGGAGTAACCTACTAGTAGTGACTGCAGGAGCAGGACAACTATTCTTACGATTGTGTAGGATGGTCTGAACCCAGATGGTGTTTTATAAGTTCAGCTGTAGTTTTAAAAGGCTGGAACTTTGATGTTACTGTTGACGGGGGCCTTGGAGCACAGCTCCCACAAAGTTTGCTGGTTTCAGGCAGCTGAGAGTGGAAATAATTGCGTGAACTGGGAGGTGCTGGATCCAGCCCAGAGCAGTGTGGGATGAGCAGGAAGCGTGGCATGGGGCAGGCATCCAGGAAGAGGATGAGAGGAGTAGTGGGCACCACGTTCCTGGAAAGCTGGTCGTGAGGAAGCGCTCCTGGCCGTGGGTGGATATGGGCGTGGAGGCATGGTGCTTGTTTTGAGATGCACATCTAAGCAGAAGTGTACTGGCCGGGCTGGATTTGGGTTTGCTTTGGGCTCAGATTCAGGAATTAAATTGTTTTTTGGCTTAGCAATGCCCCATCCATGCTCCTCACTGGAGACACTGTGTTTCTTTGTGAAATGGAGAAGTTGGCTCGTGAATCCACTGCCTGCTTCTACAAAACCCTTACTGCTCCCTGCATCCATGACCCAGCCTCTCCAACATTCCATTTTCCAGTAACGACTGAGCACATTATTTGAGCAAAATAACTCCACTAGAAGAGGATTCCAGCACAATCAATAAAAAAATAATTGAGTAGAGATAAATAAACTTGAAACAGGTATCATAATTAACCTGCTGGGGAGGAGAGCAAAACAATTTACCAACGTCTGAACATTTGGCAAAGAGGTTTTCAGCTGGCACCTGCTTGGCCCAAACTCTTTGGATGGGAGAAAAATCTCCTAAAAATTACTCGAAGTGGCCCAAACAGCATTTCAGAACTTGTGATTGCCCAAGATAGGAAACAAAAAGAAGCAATGTTTGCCAAAGAAGGGCTGCAAGGTCTCGGAGAGCCGCGATGGAAATAAACCTGTTGAAAGCTAAACAGAATCACGTATCCCCAGTACAAAAGAAGGAAGGAAGGTGATCACTGCTAAACTGGTGTGCTCTGTGAAACCCCTCTCCCCTTCTAAGAATACCCTTTCAGTATTTGGGTCAGGAAGCAGCGTGGCTTCAGCCTGGATTCCTGGCGAAAAACAAAGCGATTGTTCAGTGGTATGTTAATGTAGCAGGTGCAGTTTTATTTAAACAAGAGGTGGCTATTGTTTTCTGGAAGTGTGGTGATTTACAGGCTCATAGCTTATCCTGGAGGATCAGGGTGTTAAGTCATGTGCATGTATGTGTGTTTTAGCCCAGGGTGGTCCTTCTCCCTTGTCTGCATCTGTGAGCCAGGAGGAACTTAAAGGGAACAGCGCCTGTAAGGTCAGGGATGTAAAACCAGAAGAGATTGTGGTGGAATAGGGAAATTACTGAATGTGGGAACCCGGATTTTGAATGAGAGGTGTAGTCTTCAGGGAATGTGTTGGTCTGAGAGTCTTGTGTAGCACCACAGCTGATCTCAATGGGATTTGTGTGAGGACTTGTGAAAAGAACCTGGCCTTATAAACACTTCTTTGCCTGGCAAGCCACAGGAGAGAGCAGGAGTTAACAAATATCTTCATTCCTGGCAATTATTTCAGTGTTTTACCTCCACAATTTTGACAGAGTTGTCAATAATGCAGTATGTGATCTGGCATCTCCCCTCTTTCTGTCCTTATTGATTTTGCTTTTGTTGAGCTTCATCCAGAGCAGAGAACAGGAGAAACCCCTTGTCCCGTAGCAGAGATGCTGAGCTATGTGGGTTGGAGAATGGTCCACCTGCAGCAGGAAAGCCCAGCTGGTTTCCCTTCCATGGGGCTTTAACATCATGGCAAAGAGGCTCTTGCTGATCCTTGTTGTTGGCATGGTTCTATAAATTTAATCTGATTTGTAAGCTCTGATATGTCAAAAGGCTAATATGGAGCTTATCTTTTAAGGCAATGTGTTTGTGGGGGTTTTTTTGGCTTTTTTTTGGGAGGGGGGAGTAAGATAACCCCAGTGGTGGGGGACCAGTCCTGCTTAACTCCACAGCAGGGTTTTCATCTCAGCTCTACATTGTATAAATCTCACTGCCTTTGTGCAGAGTGCAGGTATGGAGGCAGCCAAGCTTTTCTGCAGCTTCTGGTTATTCATGTTTGGTTGTTTTCCCTCTTCTGCCTTGAGAGCATCTTTCCAGAATGGTTGGGTTGTTCTCTGGTTCTTAGTCCAAAAATTTTAGAGACTGGATAAAATAGTGTGTTCCAGTGTTCCAACCCTGAAAAGCCTGCTGTATTACTCTNCATTTATGCCTGCTAGTTTGAATTATGGCAAGCATGGGCCAAAGGGTGGGGGGTTTTTTTTTGTTTTTTTTTTTTTTTTTTTTTTTTTTTTTTTTTTTTAATTCTTGGTTAGAGAAGAAGGTCTGGGCTTGATTTTTAAATTTTACTTTGCTCTAGAGTGAGAATTACTTCATTGGGACATACATACATTTCTACCAAAGTGGAAGTATTTTAAAGAAACATTTAATGAAGCAAAAAATTATGGTTGATCCACTTACACAGATTTTGTGAATATTGATGCTCTGGAGCAAAAACCATCTTGCTAGCCCATCTTTTTAGCATTGGGGTTGAACATGATGCAAGTGTGGTGTTGATAACACCAGACTTGCCCAGCAGTGGGATCTGCCCTGAGCAAGCTGTGGCCAAACCCTTGGGAAAATCCTGGCCAGACTGTTGTTGGGTTATTTTGGGATGCTTTGGAGATCAGGTGGGATCTCAGCTCTATGTGTCCTGTCCTGGGCTGAGCTCCTGCACCTCCCTCCCTGCCCTATTCCTCATTCGGCTTGGACCCAAAGACTTTGAAACAGCAGCTGGGTGCTGCACTTTCACTCCTGGTGATTAATATTGCTCTAATATTTGTCTGATGTAGCTCCCACTGCCAGGCAGGGCAGTGCCCTGTCGAGCTGCTCATTGTACGAGCTGTAGTAAATGACTGTCCCTTCCTCTGTGAGATCACGGGCTAAAATTAATTGCCATTTTGACATGCAGGGTACTTTCTGACTAAGGGCTGTTGTTATTATTATTTTTTTTTTCCATAGAAACAGAACATTTTATTACTTTTTGCTGAAGAAATCCATGTTATCAATTTCCTTTCATGCAACAAAACACCCTCTCAGTCTTTAATAAACATTAAATGCTTGAAGCTTGTTCTGTGCTTTGCATGTAGAAAACACTGCAGAAATGCCAAGTATCCTTCTTATTATTTTTCCTCATGGAGCTTCCAATTCACTGAATTCACCAAGCCAAGATAACACCATCTCGGAAGGCCAGTGCTGCGACAAATTTACAGTCTGGGAGCTTATATCTTTCCAGACAATTGTCTTCAAACAGACAGCACATTTCTGCATGCTGAAGTCTCAGAGCTGGAGTTTCTTCTGAGAAATGGCTGAGTCTGCCACCACTGAACCCCTGAGTGACAGCAAGTGCTTTTCGGCTTCTGTTGTGAATTTTTTTTT
>VXBI01002031.1:845775-912884 GCA_013397375.1 Toxostoma redivivum | reverse complement strand
TTTTTTTTTTTTTTTTTTTAAGGAGGGTTGGCAGCCTGAGCTATTCTCAAGGATTTGGAAAAGAGCCACAAACAGGAATTATTGAACAATTGCTCTGTGAAACTTAAGATAACAGTTTGTTCCACCACAGTGGAATTGCTTTGTGGTAGAAGGAAATTATCTTTTTAGCTCTTGATTAACATTATGTGAGAAAAATAAAATTAAAGCCTGATTGTATCTGTGGTGGAATGGAATGCGTGTTCGTGCGAGGGGAAGAGGGGACAGATGTTTGTGGGTGACACATACGGAGATGAATGCTTGTGACACCTCAGATTGTAGGTGATTCACGGATCAGGAATGTTTTTAATGTTTGGAAAATTCCTTATTGCTTCTTTATTGTCAGACTAATGCTCACCCTCTGCTCAATGTGAGTGTAAATACTAGATCATTAATGGCAGTAAGCACATACCATAATCTGGAAGTTGGAGAGCACGTTTTCTTTTGGTGCAAATTAATATTCTTGCTGTTATGAGTTTTGGTGCTTTTGGTTGGTTCACAGAAGCAAACAATAACTTTCATCTCCATAGTTACTCCATAAAATAGTGCACTTGGCCATGAGTTTATCACTCATGCTTATTAAAAGTAAATAATATTACTGAGAGCCCAAGTACATTTTTAACATACCAGCTCAATCTGGCTGCCTTGGAAGCCAGTGGGAGATTTTCTCCTGTTGGGGAAGCAGATGCTGAGGAGAAGGCATCAGGAGCAGGTTTGGGGCATTGATAGCAGAGGCTGCACCTGTAGAGCAACCTCATTATGTGAGTGCAGGATTTTGGTTCAGCAGGCTCTGTGTTGGATCTCTCACATGTTCAGCTGGGACAAATGCATTGAGGGGTGCTCCAAAATGGCCATATTCAGGTTTTTATTCATTAAAACCCCATGGGCATAGGTAGGAGCTGCCCTTTTATATCCAGGGAATGGCTGCCTGGAACGGGTGCTCTGAAGGAATGAAGTCCAGGGACGTGCAGGAGGGTGATTTGTGCAGTGCTCGTGGGGTTTTTGAGGAACTATGGCTCCTGGAGCCCCAAAGCTCAGCTCTGCAGTCCCATCTGCCTGGCTTCCTGCCTGCTCCCCCACCGTGGCAGCTCTGACACCCTGCGATTCAGAGGGAAGCTCTGAGGATGCCGAGTTCCAAACATGAACTTTCTGAGCAGGCCAAATTTCTGCTGTGATCTCCCAGCTCAGTGCCTGTGCTTATCTATGTTTGCAAGACACGCTGGGAGATCAAAATATGCCCCCTTTTGAGACGATAGGAAAGAGACAAGATGCTTCTTTAATCATGTCTGATAAATTCTCACTTGTAATGAGAGCCCTAATTAAGGGAAATTACCTATTGGAAAAGAGTTAAAAGGGGCCCCGTACTCCTTCCAGCAAACTTAAAGACAAAAGGAAGTTTCTAACAATGGGTCACTGGAGATGCATTTCCGCCCAGCTTTAAAAAACAAGGTACTGTCTAGCTGATGAGCGGTGAAGGCGAGCAACGAGGCTTTGATGAGCCTTCTCCTGCTTCCTGATATTGTGACCCTCTTAACAAACACTGCAGACGAAAATCAGCATGCCTTCGGTATGCTGTAAGTGCAGGCAGGCTATCTGAAGAGATGCCTCACTCGCAGGATATGGTTTAAATCCTGTTTTGAATAAGGTTTACATCCTTGTCACTGAAATAATATTTTTGTACCGTAAAAATCAATGTGAAGAGACGGGCAGACAGGTCCCCCAATATGTAAACAACCTATCTTTGATGTCACTTCTTACTGTCTTTTTTCTTGTCCCAAGGAATACCCAAGAGTTTAGCTGTTTAATTTTACTTTTATATATCTGTTTACGATGCCAGAAGGTGTGCACTGTTCTTGATTCCAAAACCCCAGCATGGGAAGTGCATGATCTGGGTTCTGTTTTGCCCTTATTGCTCTGAAATCAGCACTTTTGCTTCCACTTGGGTGGTTGGGGAAAGTTCTGGTTTTCCAGTCAGCTCTGTGATTAGAATAAAAACAAGAGGGATTCTCTCTGGGTGCAGGGGGAAAAAAGAAATAAGAGTCTGTAGGTCCAAGAGTTTTGGTCACTGTGATCATCTGGAATGAGCTTTCCACGTATCATTAATTTCTCCTCGATGGTGCATGCTGGAGTGAGCTGAATGTGGTGCTCCAGACATACTTTACATACTGATCTCTCCTTGGGCTGCTTTGCAGTCTGATCTCAGCATGTCTTGCAGGGAGCATCGGTGAGAAGCGATGTATCTGCTTTCCTTTTAGTGCACAAATTTCAAATCCTGTTTTCAGTAAAGCAACAGGAAGCTGAATGTGCAATAAAAATATGAGGCTTTGCTTGCAAATACAGCGAGTTGCAGTTCCAATATCAGATGTTGGCACCTGGAGTGGATGAACATGAGCTGTTTGCAATCCTCCTGTCAGGACAGCTGTATTCAGCATGAAGAGCTCTATGTTCCATCTCTGAGCCCTGAAACCATTTGAATTGGCATCCAAATTTTTCAGCTTGCATCAGTTATTAATATAAAGAATATCATCGATCAAACTGTAACTTTGTTCTGTGTTATACTGTACTTGTTTATTTTTTCTTTCTGTGAAGCAAATCATCAGCAATTTTCCCCATCAGTAAGATTTTTTTTGTTTCACAAAACCACAACCACAACCAGCCATGGCTTGAGTCATGTTATTTCTTTATTGTTAGGCATTTGTAATGTATTTTTATTACTTGTGATATGAGTGTGGCTTAGGCGTGTTTAACCACCTCATTCACTTCCCAACACCTCTGTGGGATGGGTGTTGCTATTAGCTCTTGTAAAGTAAGAGTAAATTGAGTAGCACATAAATGAAACTATTTTCCTAGAGATCATGGAGGAACACAGGGGGCTGAAATGGGGATACATAATGTGGTTTGGCCAGTCCTTGTCCTAACCACGAGCTTCTCTGAGCTTTCTGGAGTGAAACATGTGGAGGGGTTGGAGCCATGGGGAGGGATGGGGCACGGGCACTGCTCCAGCTTGGAGCTCCTCAAGTGGTTTGCATTGGCATGCCAGGAGCTTTGGAAGGACACTTGCCTTTCAAATTAATAGCACACTTGAGGATTTTCCAGGTACTGCTAGAAAATTACGTGAGCACACTCCCAAACATAAAACCAGATGTGCCGGGTCAGACCACAGGTCCCTCCGGCCCAGCAGCTTGTCTCCTGCAGTGGGTGGCCAGAGCAGGGCATAAGGTCAGGAGACGTGAGTCATGGGATGTCCCAGAAAACTCTCCTGTGTTTGGCACTGACACCTCCCTGGCGAGGAGGTGATAACTGCATACACTGACTCGTCACCAGGAAACTGCTCTGCAGACTTGGATGTTTATGCAGCTTCAGGAGTGGCTCAGCTGAGTTCCAGATACCTTCTGAAAACATTTGCCTGTTTTGTGATTTGTTGGCATTGGGGTCTAGGTTTTAGTTGAAGCGTGGAGGAGCTGGGTGGAGTGCTGGCTGTGTTTGTGGGCTGGGAGATGGTGAGCTTTGCTGACACAGAGCCCTGCCTCTGGTGTGTGATGGGCATATATGATACCTTACCTGCTGAGCTGTATCTTGAATTATCCCTGGAGTTGGCCCAGATCAAGCAAAATCCCCTTAAATGTGTTGTTGAAATAGTTCTCCTGAAATTTAGTTGTTGATGACACTGGCAAACCCTGTGAACACAAGTTGATGGTGTCACAATGTTTTGATGTAATCCAGTCAGGGGCTGTTTGGGGTGCAGTCCTGTTCACAGCCTGTGCGGGCTTATTTCTAATGGCCTGGAAATCCATTGCCTCCCAGCAGGCAGAGCTGAGGGGCAGCAAAGGCTGCTGCCACCCTGGTGGCACCTACACCTTTGTTACCTTTTGGAGATTGCCTGATCCCTGCCTTCTGGCAATTGGAGCATGATGGTGCTTGTGATCCTAAAATGGGAGAAGCATCACAGACAGGTATGAGTCCTTGCTCTGCTTTTATTTAATAATAATAATAAAACAAACAAACAAACCCCCTAAATCCTTTGCTCTTTCAGAGCTACTGTCTGAGCAGTGGAGGAGCCTGCTGCATGCATGGAAACGTGGGAGGTGTGAGTGTGTGTGAGCAACGTGTATTTAGATGGACTTTTGGTCTAATTTGAAAATTGGTTTGTTTTATACTGGCTTCAGTGAAAAGGGATGATTAACCCAAACAGGAGCACCCGCGTTACTCACCTTTAATTATGTTTGCAATACATCATGGTGATATGGGGGAGCAGAAAGCATTTCTGCATCCAGCACATTTGCCTCGTAGCATATGGTCCTATGGAAACTGTTTTGATTCAGAGCCCCCAGTAGCATATGGTGAAAAATCTGCCCCTGAAGTCAAATTGAAAGTAGAGGCTGGTCCCAGGCCCCAGAGGACTCCGTGTCTCCTGCCAGCTGGCAGGACTGGAGTCAGAGTATGTGTCACTGTTTCACTCATCATGAAGATTTTATATTTGGTTTGGGATGCTGGTGCATGAGGTTCTGGATGTAAAAGTCAGAAGAGATATGGTTCCTGTAATGTCTGCAGAGATCCTTGTGTCGATAAGGTCAGCAGCAAGTTAATAGATTTTTATCTTCTCATCACATGAACTTAATATAGTGCAACTGTTGGAGGGGAGGGGAGAAACATTCCTGCTGTTATTTTCTGATGTGTTTCAGAGGATTTTAAAAGACAGGGTGTGCCTTAAAAGCCCCTCTTTGCTTCAAATGAAAATCAATTGTTCAAAATTATTAGTGAAAATATGTAAATATGAAACAAAGGCTAAACATTGTGTAGTAATAACACAGCTATAGCTAACTAGAGCTGGGTGAAGAGGGATGTGTTTCTTCATAGCAGTGATGGAATGGATGAGAAGGGGATGGAGATTTCCTATTCCGTGCTCCCAACAGCATCAGACTGAGTTTACTTAAACAATTCCAAAGCAACACTCAGCTCTGTGCTCCTGCCATGTAGTGATGCAGAAGCAGAACCAGAGACTTTATACTATAAAAATAACCGGAAATGCTACTCCATGTTGTTCCTAAATCAATGCACCAGTGGGAAAGAAGACCCTGAGTCCTGGGATCCTCACAAATTCTTTGATAAAGGGGGTGAACAGTGCTGATAAATGTGAGTGCTGCTGCCAAGCTGCAGTGAAGAAGAATCAGAAGCAGGAACATCAAGATGGGGAGGTAGAAAGATGCTCTGTGGCCATAAATACCTGTCATCACCAAAATGTGATGTTGCTCACGTTGCAGCCACTGTGGTGGAGGAGAGATTCTGTGGTGGCTGGGGAGGGAGCTGCTCCTGAACCAGCAGTGGAAACCCAGGGCTGAAATACGGCATCTCTGTCAGGGGCAGAATCCATGGAGGGACACTGCTGGGTCACGCTGACTAGTAGGGCTCAGCGATCAAACGTGTCACACCTGTCTTGGCCACGGGTGCAGGTGTTCTAGGTCAGCTCTCGCTGTGGTTATCAATCGCTGACAGTTGACAGTTTAATTTTACACCACAAGTACCTCATTACTTGTGTAGGCACTTGAAGAACATGTGGGCACTGGGTTGGATCAGTGATCAATGACAAAGGTTGCGCAGGGTGCAAGTGGTAGCAGTAAAAGTGAAGGTCTCCGTGCATGAGTTGGCAGTGGTGGGGATACATGACAAGGGGAGTTTAGCTGACAAACAGTCTGTCAGGGCTGGAAGAATGGAGGCTCGCCGGAGAGCTGGAGCTCCATTATAAAATACAGCTCGCCATTTGAAAGAGGAGAGGAGGGGGGGAAAAAAAGAAAGATAAAAAAAGGCTCTTGCTTTGAAAAACTGTTTAAACAAATTTAATGCATGTGAGGGACTGTAAATTTTTATTCTACGAGCATTTATTTCATGACATGGAAGCATCCAGGTGTTCAGGAATTTTGTATTAAAGGAAAGTGGAGGTGCTGCTTTCATGTACACACGTGTGGTGCTGCTGGTTTAGGTTGCCCAATGGGTGCAGATTTGAGATGTTCACCGTATTAACCAAACCTTTCCCCATGAGATTCCTCCTCTCTGTGTATCGACAGGAGGATTTATGACTAAATCTGTTGTGACGGATTTCTTCTGCCACAGTAGGGAAAAATTTGTTTCAACACACTTAAAAGTACTGCTTTAATCAATCCCATCCAACTTTCTCTTTTGCCGCTTGTTTTCCTTTGCGGAGTTTCCGACATTCTTTTCCATGTCGAATCTACCCGGCGGATTTTGTCACTGGGGCGATGACGGAAAGAAAGAGACATATGGCACTAGTTTGGTAGAGCCGTGGATCTTGCACAAAGATGTAAATCTTGTTTGCTTGAGAAACCACACTGAAAGACGCTTTGCTCGAGGTATAGCGTAGCTGCTTTATTGAGTGCACCTTATAATAATTGATACGGCTGGAACGGTATTAATGGAAATAATGGGAATTTCACCCAAACTGTAGTAAATAAGGAAAAGACTAATAGTCTTTGCCCTCTGCTGAATTGAACACGTCTTAAAAAAAAGATTCTTGATTATGCCTTGCGCGCTGATTAAGTGCAGGCTAACTTTGATCATATCACCTACGGTTCCCACCGAAAGGACGCATGCGGCGCGAGTCGCGGTTTTAGAAATTGTTAAAATGATTGAATAAGCAGCTCGGAGAACAAACGGTTCTAAAAAATGAGATGCATGCTCCGTGTTGGTTTTTTGTATTGATATAGTAACAGTGCTGGGAAGCCCTTGCAGTGCTCGGTGTGCGGGCAAAGAGTTCTCTCTCTCCCATCACTCCCCTGCAAAACCAAGAGACCATCATCTTTGCTCTTTTTTTAGCCCCAAGGTATGCCCAGACTTTAATAAATGACAGTGGAAATGAATCAACTTCATGTTAAGGATGGAAAAAACTTCTTTATAAGTCATGACAAATGACCCAAGAGTCAAAACTGGGATTCAGATACCCCATAAATATTAAATAACTTTCAAACCAAATCTAGATTTCTGCAGTCTGATGGTATTATGGCCTTTTTTTTTTTTTCCTGTGTCCTCCAATATTTTTTTTATTTTAAATACTCTAGATGGTAGAGAGAGATGTTTTGGAGATATGTTAATACATCTAGTGATGAAATGAAGTTTATAAAGTACTAGTGGTATATTCTGCCACAGCCATCAGAATGATGATGTTGCTTTCAGCTCCAAATTAGTCTGTCAGCGTTCAAATAGGCAACTAAGATTATTTTAGTTATTTTTTTCTATTACTATTCGCAAGTAACATTAGACATGTCCTTGCCACATCCATTTTCTTTTTAGTGAAAATAACCTTCTGTAAAATTTGGAATAGAGTCATCCATTATAAAAGATCACATCTGATGGATAAATATAGTACATTTTTGGTGGCCTGGTAGGTATAGTAATTATCAACAATCAGATGTCTTGTTGGGACTAGACTGACTGTAAATTTGGTTACATGAAAGCAAATCTCTGGCTTATGAACCAAAAATGCTGTGTTGGGTCCCATTGACTTGAACAATCCCTTCAACTCTAGTGGGATGAAGAATTGCCTACACGGTTGTCTTCATATGGTAACTTGCCAAACACTCTTTAAATTGTCTTGAAATCAATGGATCAATGAACCCTCTTGCTGTATATAGATCTATATTATCTAACCAGCCACATGCTGGAGGAGGAGAGGAACAAGCCAGTTGTGGGTGTGAACCATTTAAATGCTATGGCACCACAGATGTGAGAGTGAGACAGAAATGTGGGTAATGGCAGGAGAACAAGGGGAGCTGGGAGAAGAAAGGAGATGGGAGAAGTGAGCAGCCTTTTCTCTCCCTGCTCAAAGATAATACTTCAAGGATCTAGTGGGATACAAAGGCCTGGAAGTGTTGTGATGGGCAAATGAAGGAAAAAATACCTCGACAGATGGAGGAAATTCTGGACTTTGTGATTTGGGTCACTATTAGACTAAATTAGAGGAAATAAACCCTAGAACAGTAGTGGAGATGAGCACACATTCCAGCAGAGAGGGAAGAAGCAAAGAAAGGGGAACCAACTGCATTCAAATAGTTGTGATAGTACAAAGGTCTTTTCTTACAAGACTTTGGAAAACCAAGAATTTTCTGACTTGTGGATCCAGCTTGCATCAGATTGGTATAAAGGGAGCATCCAGCAAGATTATTGTTGTGTAAAGGAAAGGAAAACTTTGCCAGAAATATCAGAAAACATCAAGCAGAAAAGAAATCACCAGAACCTGTGTGATCTCCAGTCTGTGCAATGCCATTGCTTTCACTGAAGTTTCAGTCAGTGGAGTCAGGGAAACAACCACCTTGAGTTTTTAAGGAATTGTTGGGCCACGTGTTTCCCCTGGCGACACTGGTGCAAATCCAGGGCAATCCCACCAAAGCTGGAGATTGCTCTGGCTTTCTGCCGGGTACAGATGCTTGGGTTTGGCCAACAAAGGTCACTTACACAAGTGTGACCTCACTGCAGTTGGTGCTGCTCTACACTTGAGGTGATTGAGTGAAGAAGTTGGCTCAGTTGCTGCTAAGGAAACACAGTGTTCATGTTCCTAAGTGTTGCTTTAAATATAGGGGATTTTCTTTTCACATTTGTTATTCAGAGCTAAAAAGGGGCTGGTCTTTTCTAGCTAAATCAAAATGCTACTTTTTTTTTTTTTTTTTTTTTTTGGTACCTCCTTTCTCCTTTACCACAAACCATCTACTTCTATGTTTGCTAAAAGCTTTTTGGATTTAACAGGGATAAATTCTGTGCTCTCCTGCAAGTAGGTTAAGCTTTGTTGCCCATTTTCACCATTGGAGAAATGTGTCCAGTGCATTCAAATTTCATATAATACATAGCCATGACAGGGAGGGACAAATGGGCTCCCTTCATCCCTCCACGTGCTTGGTGGCTTCTTCTCTTTTGGTTTCTTTTCTGCTGGCTCTCAATCTCACTGCTAGTTGAGGTATATCCCTCTGTCATACTGCTCTTAAGAAGGAGAGATTTAAAATTTATCAACCACTAAATTTTTAAGAAAAGGTTTTGAAATGAAGAGTTTCCAGTAGCATTGATGGGGCAAAACTCATCCCCTTTGTCCATGAGCTTCCCTTGCTGAAGGAGCACTGAGAAGAGTGCTTGGGTTATTTAAAAGAAGATTTTCCCAGTGTTTTTAGGGCAAAATGCATTCATTTTTGATAGTACTAAATAACTGGGGATGAGTGGCTGTTGCTGTGTGGCAGGGATGGTGGGAGTGTCTGCTCCTGCTCAGGGCTCATCTTTCTCGCTGGGTTCTGGAACCAGAGGTTGAGGAATCTGAGGAGCATGGGCTGTCAAAGGGAGAGATGGGACACAAGCCAAGGCACATGTAAGGCCTTCCTCTGCTCTTATTTGGATTATTTTCACCTTTTTTTACTGATTTACATGAAAGCAGAGTTGTGACTTTATTAAACCCTGCTATAATAACTTCAGCACAGCTCAGGAACATCACCTGGTGCCATCTTCTCCATGCAGAGCCCTGTAGGGAGAGGGTGGCAGTGTGAGAATGACAAATGGGATCAGGATGCTTTTCATATGAGTGGATAGAACAGACAGGATGCTCTGGGGAGCCTGAGGAAAATCTGGGACTAGGTGCCATGCAAAGCAAACCCGGCCTGATTTGAAAGTGGAGAGGATGTGCTGTGATGTTATCAGTGGGAAAGGATGAGCAGGTGGGAGAAGCATGACAAACATCTACACTTTGATTCTGGAACATGATGGTGGTTGGGCATGAGAAGTTAGCAGCTTGTTCTTGCCTTGCTGGTCAGATCACAAGCCACATGCTTTGTGAGAGGGGGAGCTGCAAAGACTGCACCTTGCTAAAGTCCTGTGAGTCCTCCACAGACAAGCCTATCTGTCCCAAATTACAAAGAAGGAATGATGCTGGAAAGCCAGGCAGGATTGGGTGTGTGGCAGGTGAGGAGATGACAGTTCAGCCCCATATCAGGATGTTGCAATGGGAGCTGCAGATTGTCACCTGTTAGCATGTTAACACTGCTAACATTCAACTACACTGCAGAAAAAGGTTTAAAAAAAATGCATTTTATTTTCTTTTGTGGATAAATGAGCCACAAGTCCCCGTGGGGGAGGCACAGTGCACTGCCCTGGGATGCTGAGCTCTCTGCAGGGGATGGAATGGAGGAAGCACCAGGAGATGCTCTGGCCCACACCAGGAGCGCATCCGCCCAATGCTCCCCATATTTGGTGGTCTTTAATTTGGCATTACATACTTGGGGCTTGTCTGCAGCTCGTATGATTCAAAGTTCTCCATGGGGTCTAATGTACAAGGCCTGGCCTGTTTTCATTAGGTTTCCTGAGCTCTCCTCCCTTCTCCCCAGTGTTGCTGCACAAAGACACTTTTGTCAGGGAATGTTGGACTCTCCTCAAAATCCAAGCACTTTCAGGAAAGGACTTGGAAGTCTATCTTCTCAGTTTCCATATCCCTTTGCCCTCTGCTCTGGCATTTGGTTTGATTGGTTGTAGAGTTGTCCTTTTTCCCCCCCCTACTTCTTTTTGTTGATCTGTCTGTGCTGGAGTCTATCTCGAAAGAAAAAAGCGTATTGCAAATCGTGCAAGCCAGCTCTCTGAATTACTGCACATTGTAAAGTATTAACTCCTTCAGTCCTCGACTGGTTTAAGTGCTAGGACCAAAATCATGACAGGAATGTTAAAGGAATATTATTATATTTTATGTTCACTGCCACAAGTTTAGTAAGAAATTTAATCCCCCCTCTCTTGCTCACACTCTCTCTCTTTCTCTGCCTCTTGAGAAAAAAAAAAAAAAGAAAAAAAAGACAAAAACTGGCACCAAACTTCCATTTGACTTGGCAACTTTTTCACTAATGTGATTTGATATGCTTTACTAGAAAGGGTAACATGCTAATATTTCAGAAGAAGCCGATTTTCTATTAGTGAAAGTATGGTATATAAAAGATCAGGCATTGCTATTAAACTCTTCAATCAATGAATTTATTGCCTATTCTAAGTGGTAATGATATAATGGAATTCAATAATTTAATATTGGAAAATATGTTTGGTTTGACGTTTTGAGGATTCCAGGAAATACTGCTATTTATATAGCTGCATCTGTGCAAAAATTAAAAACAGGGAAAAAAGAGGATTATAAAAGGAAACCCAGCCAAATTTTTTGAAATCAATCTATCCAAGATGCTTTCATAATGTATTATATAAAAATCATGTTTACTTTTTTCATGTATGTGTTTCCTCAGACTATGATTTTTATCATGATTTATGCACCCAAGTACTGATACCGTGAGTAGAGTGGTGGGTACTACTTTGTTTCACACATTTCTAAGCCAGTTTGTAGATTACTTTTTCAGAGGCAGAGGTGGAAATAGTATTTCTGCCTATGGGATATAATTATATTACAATTCCTACAGAAGAGGGCTAAGTACAGCCCCAATGTTTCAATTAATAATGCACTGTCAGCTCTGAGGGATGGTATGAAACTGTATTGGATCAAAGATTACAGCATCAGGGTTGCTGCTCTCTCTGCTTTTCTTTTTTCTTTTCTTTATTTTTTTTGTGTGCCTGATTGACTCTCTGCAGTTTATGAAGAATAATATTTTGCTTGAAAGTAAAATATTATATTCTTGCAAGCCTGATTAGGTTACTTTTAGGGGTGGGAGTTGGTTCCTTGCCGTATATGAGCAGATGTTAAGATCCTTCCATTATATTTTAACATCTAACATCTTGCATATACCTTTTAATTGTTAATGTGGTCAAGCAATAAATTCACTGTCTATGGGGAACTAAGAATAATTTTCCAAATTTCGTTCTCTCTAGCCAGTTGCTAGGAAATGAAGTGCTTTGGTTAATAATGCATTTAAGATATTTGCAAGATCTCAGTTTAATATTTGTTCTGTATTTACATGATCAAAAGAGAAAGTGTAATTAAAATACATTTAGTTTTTGCTAGCATTTAGCACTGGCTTGAAACGTACTACTAAAAATTATGAAATCATTTTGCAGACGAATAGGAAAATATTTTTTGAAATCTGACAAGGTTTATTTGAAATAATGCTTACTTTAAAAAAATAACTCCTTTTAGGTCTTACAATTCTACACTTCTTACTGAAAAATGGTTTCCCAGTAGCATACATATCCTATATCAATGTAACTAAATTTATATTGTTATAAATTTTTGAGGTTGGATTCTTGAGTTTTGAAATTAAATAACCACAGTTAACTGTATTAAATGTAGACTTGAATTTGATCGAAAATAAGTAAAACACTTATGACAACCTCTGTAAATGCTTAAATACTTTAGTTGTGTTTGTGAGCATTAAATTGTATTATAAAGAGCCAACACTGAGTATACAAGCTCCTGTGGGACATCTTGGACTTTTGGGAGATTAAAAAATCGTGCATTAATGAAATTTTGCAAGTTTTTTATTTAATAGATAGTGCTTTTCAGGGTATGCAAAATAATTGGTAGCGGAACGCTATATGCATCTTTACACTCACACCACATAACGTATATAATTACTTGGAGAAACTGCTTTACTTTAATGGGGCGTTTCTTGATCATATAATAGGAAAACTAACAGCTTTAATTAAGATTTATGAAGCAGAGAGGTAATATATTCTGCTAAATTAGGTAACTATTGGTGGGTAGTGTATTTTTAAGCAATTAAAGGCCCAATGCTGCAGCTCCTTTGCTGTGTAAGCTCATGCAAGGAGTCCTGCTGCCATGTGAGGGAGGGCTACAGGAATGGGGCTGGATCTTGTGTTTCATAGTCCCTAAGGTGTGGCAGAAAAGAGCTGTGGATATAGGCCGGGCTTAGTCCTGGTTTTAGGCCTAGCTTTGAGTGGTTTTTCCTTCTCCAAGTGCTTGGCGTGTAGCAATCACCAGAAGGAAGCATCTGGCATTGCCCTTGGTAGCTCGTGCAAGCAGTGGATCAGCTCCAAGGAGGGCTCATCACTGGAGGGAAGTGCCAGCAAGGATCTGGGGATAAGCTGGAGTGAGGAGCAAGCAGAGAATTGCCTCCTTCTGGAAAATTATCCTTCAGAAGAGAGGTGCAAGGGGCTGTTGGAAGGGCTCTGATGTCTGGTGGGGCAGCATGTGGGTTGCCATGTGTTGGAAAGCCCCATGGGTATGTGTAGTAAATGGGATTGGACCAGAATATTTTGAATTTTCATGGTGCAGACTTCCATTCTGTTTTTTTTTTTCTTGTGTTGTATGATGAATTTAATTTTTTTCCCTCATTAAATTGCAGGTGAACCTGTCTCAGGTCTGATCATGGCCAATCTCTGCTGTGCCTTTGCATGTCTGTAAAACTGGAGGAAGAATTCTGGACATGCATTGTCTTTTATTTCAGAAATAAATGATCCAAATTTTAAACCACACCTGTACACAACCAATTTTCTCTAAATGGTTAATTTCAACCCAAGCACACCTGAGCAGAAACCACTGCTTTTCTCAAGCACAAACACCTGATTGAGAGAGATCCTGTGAACTAAGTATGAGGTACATGTGATTTAGTGAGGGATTGATTTATTCTTTAAAAGTGGGCCAGACACTTTTAATGCAATTTAATGCCCTGGTAGAAATTAAAAGTTCCAGTCCACAGATTTCTTTATAAATCTTCTTTATAATTGCAAAATAGAGAAACTTGAATAAGACCATTAGTTGGCTACTTTTTCTGCTGGGCTGTGAACCCTTTTGGTTTTTCCTATGCAAGTGCCCTTTGAATCCAATGTTAGCCATGTTACTTGGAAGTTACTTGGACTACCAAGAATAAATTTGTTTTATGGTTGGGTTTAGTTTGTGTTGTTTTCCCTGTGATCAGACTAGTTCCCCATTTAAACTGGAGGAACTTGCACTATCTGAACTAAGTAGAAGCAGAACTGCTAAGGAAATAAGTGGTCCTTGAGCATTAGGATGTGGTAGGAATTGAATACATTTGATATCCCTAGAATATATTCAGTTCCTCTGTGTTGCTGCTCTGTATTTTGCCCCAGTTCCTCAGGTCCATTCTTGCTGTTTTCCTGATGCTTATTGTGCCTTTCTGATGAAAGGAAGAAAACTCCCAAATTTTCATGTAGGCTGTAAATGTCAGCTGGTGACACCTCCCAGTTCAAACCTTTGTAGGGAAAGCAAGTGAGGCAACCCCAATTTTCATTCAAAATACAGTGAGTTTTAAAATACAGCACCACTTGTGGAAAAAGCAGTGCTTGAAAACATTAAACAAAAATTATCTCAGGATTTTCAGGTCCCCCTGCTCCTGATTCATGACTTTTGTATCCTGAATGTTGGCAGTGTGCTGTTTTGGGGTTGGTCAGAGACCCTGGCCCCAAACTCAGCCCATCAGTGCCCGTGCTTGCTCTGCATGCCACGTTTGAAAGCTCACATATCATCCAGGCCATATTTCTAATGAATCTGGCTTGGGAAAAATATGAGCACTAAACAGAAGAGTCGGGCCGTGGGAAGTACATTTTCAAAAGTAAGCCCAACCAGATAAATAGACTTTTAAAACCCAAAATAAACAGATAGAGAAAACTCACTTAGGCAAAGGATGCATAAATTATCTTTACCCTGAGGATGCAGTAAGTTATTCCTTCTTTACATTCAAAACCTCTGTTTTCCAAGTCTGTATTTCATGTCTAATCACTAAGAATGCCCTCTTTGACTTCACCCGTGCCTGCAATCATGCCCTTTCCTGAGAAGGGCCCATTTGTCATGTGGGGAAAGAGGGTTTAATTAAGTAGGGAAAATGTACCTAGAGGTGGAAACTGAGTTCTGGCCATGTTTCCATAGAAAATACATGAAAAAACATGTATAGATGAGCCTGAACTTTTTTTTTCCTTCGTGAAAAGACATTTTTTGGTTCCCCACTTTACTCTTCAAAACTCAATGAGTTTCTGGGTAAGACAGATGAGAGTCCTATATAAAATAACACGGATGGAATGTGCATTTATCCCCCCCAGAAATAAATTTTTCAAATTCACTTTTTTTTCTCCATTTCCCTTTTTCTTCTGGGAATCCAGCAAATGTCTCTGTTGTGCACTCCAAAGAGAGTCAAGGTTTTAATAGGGAGGGGCCAAAAAAAAAAAAGACAACTTGCAGATCTTATGCTAAAATTCCAAGTATTCCTTTAAAACAAAAAAAAATATTGAGAGAAACAAAGGGGAAAACTATCCAGGAGAGCATTTACATTAGCGGAGGGCAAGGGAAACTTTAATTTTCTTACCAGCAAATAGGTTACATGGGTTTTATATCTGAGCTTTACTTACTGTTGTTCTTAATTGCATATGATCACTTACTATGAAAAATGCAGCAACCTGCAGAATGTATACCTTGGCTTTGAGTTGCAATACATTCAAAAATGCAAAAGGGATCTGCCTGTAGCTTTTCCTAAGTTTTCAGGACAAGCAGGGTGCTTTGTAAGAAAATCCATGGTCACAGTTTAGCTCCAGTCTGTAACTCTGGATCCCCAGCAGCCCAGTGGGTCTCTCTGTTCCCACACGTTTGTTTTCCGTGTGACTCTTTGCATGCTTAGGCAGTTGTGACAATCTTTTTGGATTTCTTTAAGGTGGTATTCAGTTAAAGTTTCGCCAGGCAAAGACAAACAGTGGCTCTGATGGGGCAATACAGCTGGGTACTGGAAGACATGCTGGTACTTGGCCAGCCCTTGAATTTCCACGCTGTCACCTTGTTCCCACTGAGAAAACATGCTGCAAAGTGACTTTGCAGGTGCTGGTGCACTGAGATAATGCTTTGAAAGAGACATGTTGTAAAGGACTGGTTTTCCTTTTCTCAAAGTTGTGGCAAAACTCACAAACTGGTGAAAAAGGGAGCTGGGCTCACGTTATCCCAGGCATGGTTACAGTCCAGGCTTTTCTTATGGAACTATTTCCTAGGAAATCTGGGTTTATCTTCTGAAGCCATGAATTATTCTTCTCCAGCCTGAAATAAGATGCTGTGGGGACAAAAGGCCAAGGGGTAGCAGAGTGACAGAAATGGCAGGTCCTCTCACAGAACTATGGAAATGTGTCGACACTTTTGCAGAAGGGATGAGAGAAGCCTTCTTTCTCTTTATATGAAAAGCATGGGGAGGAAAGGAAAAGGGCTGCTGCATTTCTATCATCTATAATCCTCCACTTAACCTATGAATTAGCCCTTGTGTGAGCAAAAAGGAAAGTTGGTGGCTAAACCATAACCCACCCCCCCAAGTGGGTACAAGTCTTCCTTTTCCCGTCCTGAGCACGATATATAATGGGCCCCTTGAATTAAGGAGATATATTAAAAAGAATCCTGGCTGGCTTGCCCCATTTTCTTCCTGGCTGTGCATATATTTATGTAATGTCCAATACCCCAGGACCAACCTCTTCAGAGCTGGTGTCAAGGTGTAAGGTGCAATTTTAACCTAGTAATTCCATACCCGCTTTAAACTGCTGGCACGAATGTTGGCAGGAGTGGATGCCTAATTACTCGTTTATACTCAAACTGCAAATTAGGTTTAGCTTCAGTGTGCACTGTGGTTCACAGGGAGGGTGAAAACATGTGCAGAGTTACCTATAAGGGAGCCTGAGCCAGCAAAAACAAAGACAGACTTCAGAAAGCAGAAAATCCCACAGCGAGCTGTACAGTTTGGCCAAGGACCCTCGCTCTGCCACAGCTGATACCATGTACTTTAATGGAAAATACGAGAGCTTTGGAAACAGAAAGGATGAGAGGACTTCTCTGTAGGTTGCCACAGAGGGGGAGATTCAGCTGAGATGTCTGAATGTTTGGCTCCACCTTGGTGGGGCACTCAAAGCCCTCTCAGTGGGTGAGAGTGAGAAGACCATAGTGGGTCCATCCCCCCGGGTATGGCCTCCAGCCTTCCCCCACTGACTGCAGCAAGAGCCTGGCTGCCCACTTGCTCAGAAGTGCCTTCCCTAAAGCTAGGTGAAGTGCTTTCTGATTGTAGAGTTTGATAGATACTAAAATGCCAGAATTTGTGGTTATAGTTTATTTTTTGTGAAGCTGGCACCCAGGGAAACCCTCACCATCAGCCAGGTCCCCTTCCTACCTGGGGGTGAGATAGAATCTTGAGTACTTGTATGCTGGAATGTTCTTGTTCCAAGGCTGGGTTGCATCCACATAGGTTGCGGGAGGGTAGGGGCAAAGCAACTCAGTCTGGCCAAAGGGGATTTATCAGTGAATCCATGAATGAAGACAGAAAAATGGGCTCTGTGATTTCTGGTCTCTTGCTATTTCTGCCAAACTATGTCTAATGTGTGAACCATTGATGGCAGCTGCTTGGGGCTGGAGGCAAGGAAATGTCAGTGACAGTAGATGTGTTTGTTTATGCAGGCAAAAAGATGATGAAATGGGATGTGTGGCTCTTCCAAGGGAAGCTGTGTGTCCGCTGAACACAGTGGATCTGTGTTGTGAGCAAGCTCCCCACAAAGAAACTGCTCTATCTCTGGGCAGCACCACCAGCAAACCATTGTACTGTCCTTGCTGAATATCCCCTTTACCTGAGTCCAGGAAAGCTTTTGTCCTGAAGGAGCAGCAGGCACTTAGCAGCGAGTAGTCTCTGTGTCTGACTGGTGCCGGCCCACAGCCCAACTGGCCGCAGCGAGCAACGTGCCATTTTTTATTATGTAGAAGGGAATTTTGCAAATATGCCCAAGGGTGAGGCAACATCAATAAGCAGGGAATGAACGCTCTATTACATTCATTTGGTTTCGTAACTTCTGTTGGGTCACAGGGGAGCTGCTAAAGAAAACAAAACAAAATCTCTTGTATGCCGGCTATATTTAGTCCTACGGAGCTTTGCGTTTGTTCTGGGGCTGAAGAACAGCATGTCCAAACCTGGAGCTTGAGGTTGAGTGTGTACTTAAGCCCCGGTCCTGCAGAGGCTTATGCATGTTCCTAACTTTGCATGTTTTGAGTACAAATGAGGTTTGCTCTAATGAGCCTGCTCACGGGATGTAATGGGAAATGTCTGTGACACGCGTGGATCATTCCTTCCACACGTCCATAATGCTCACATGTGTATGGGAGTACAACGTGTGTTTGTGCTTGTGTGGGGTATGTAGGCATCCTTGAACTGAAGGGAAAATATGCTGGCCTTTGCCTTTTAATTGCCTATCCAAATGTGGCTAAATAGTATCTTATATAAAATAACGTGATTGTGTGTTTCGACATCAAACAAAACACCCAGTGGTGACCGAAGGTCCCTGCAGTGGTGGCTCCTTCTAGGCCATGTGGGCTCTAAAACCAAACAATATGAACCTTTTTCCACCAGGGCATGTGAATACAGCCTCATCATACCTCTATTTTTCCCTTTATTGTAGCCCACAGTCTGTGGGGTGTTTTTGGAGGAGGGAATCGAAATAATTTTTATATATATATATATCTGTTAGAGGAGGTTAGGATCTGTATGGACCTGTTGTCAACAAACAGTGGTTGGGACGAATTAAAATCAGTCAGAGTAGTTTATGATAGGAGTTTTCACTAATTGTAATTGTAACAGGTTTTCCAGTTCTTGACAATCAAAACTCATTAATTAGTTGCCTTGTTAGCATGGAAATTAGAGCAGGTAAATGTCTTTAGGTTTTTTTCAAGGTTTTGAGTTTCCTAAGGTAGCTTGGGTGAGAATTTCAGGCCATCTTCTGTCGTGGTGTAAGCTACTGCTTCTAATAGTTAAAATCCTCATATATTTGCATGACTCTAAGAGCTGAGGCTTAAAGAAAATCTCAGATTTTCAGTACTGATGCTAAAATTGGAAAGAGTCAGTGGTACATCCAGTTACTATGGTTCATGAGCTCCCAGGGTATTTCTGTTGTTGTCACTGCAGTGTGTTATGTATTTTAAAAGTTGACTACTCAGGTGGTCAGATTCATGATTCAATTGAAAAGAGAATTCAAACTTTGATGGTGGAGAATGACTCCTGGAAATGCATCTACAAAAATGCTCTTCTGTGATGAATCTGGGAGGTTCCTGATGATGCATTCCCCCAGCCCACAAGAAAGTCCCTTAGCAGGGACTAAAGGCAAGGTACAGCCTTGCAACAGGCATCACTCTCCTTTTATAGCTAATATGAAAGAAAAAGGTGAAAATAATAGATAAGTTTTTTGATTATTTAAAAGTTGCAGCAGAAACTCATGCTCCTGCTTGCCTCCCCATTACTTTACATAAAATTGTTATGCATTCTAAGTAGTAGCAGCCTGGGCCTCTTGACCTCACAAGAAGAGCTGTTACTATACATTTAACAAAAACAAGGTATTATGTATTAGCCTACACATTTTGCAATAGCTCCAGCAATCTAGTAACTACAGTCCAATTTAAACCGTGCCTGGAGGCAACAAAAATTGCACAAAATGGCAGCTAATTTATAGAAGGGAGAGAGGAAATATTTGGGGGTCTATTCCTTCAAGCCATCTGATTCGTATTATTGACTCATTTAGAAAACAGAAAGTGAGCAGAGACAAGTTTTTAAGGAGTTTGGTTTCACACAAATGACTTGCAATTGCAGCCCATTATTTTTATACCAAGACTTCATTAGTCATATCCCCGTCAAACCTGTGAGCAGTGTCAAATGTTTTCAGAAAACACACCAGGACAGGTATGGAACTCATCAGCCCGTGGCAAAGGTCGCTCTCATTAAGGAGTCAAAAATGAAAACTTTCAGTGTCTCTAACACATTGCACAGACGTTCCTGCCCCCACTTCTGAAACGCAGGGCTGAGCGAGCACCTCCTGCTCCCCAGACATTCAAATAAGATCAAGATGACAGGGCAAGAAAATGAATAGGATTCTTAACTGGCTGTACTTTATAATATGGTACTGATTGGAAACAACCAGAAAGTTGTTTGCCATGTCTATAGTACCATTTCCTGAGGTTAAACATAACATCTGAAATGAAGCAATTAAGTCTCNAAAAAAAAGAAAGGAAAAATAAAAAGATGGGGTCGGGGAAAGAAGGAGAAAAGAGGAGGACGTGAGTCTGCGTGGTGCTGACTCGACATGCCAGCCATGCTCTGATGAGCAAAAGAAATGTCTGTGCAAACTTCTTCCCACCTGGGAGGTTGGAGGGGAGACAGGAGAGCTGTGACACCGGAGTTGTTCGGGGCTGGCTCTCAAGCTGTGCTGTGACAGATGTGTTTTGAGGAATTTTGAGGCGCGGAGATAAGAATAACAAAAAGCCATTCACTAGAGCACAGTTACACAGGCTTAGCACAAAGGGGTGAAGAGAAAATGTGTCAATACGCTCCTTATTTGTGGAAGGTTGGCCGTGTTTCTGCAGCATGCTGCAGTCGGGTCTGGGGGCTGTTGCTAACAGCAGCAAGGGTTGCTGTCTTTTTCTTTAAAAGTTATTCAGAGTGTCCTGGCAATGAAAGAGGACTCCCTTTAGCTGCTTCATTCTGGGACAAAGTCCTTCTGATGTAGAAAATGTTTGTCTTACTGAGGCTTTGCTTATTTAAAAATAGCGTCCATGGGGCTTTATGTAAGATGGCACAATACTTTTAGGAAGTTTTTTTTTTTAACTGCTCAGCTCATGTAGACTTGGATTTGCTTGTTGTGTTCTGAACACATCCTTGGGCAGCCAGGGATGGGGGTCTCCAAAATGCCTTGGTCTTGGCTTTTTCTGTCTTCCCCAGTGGATTGCAACAGCCTCTGGTTATGGGTATAACCTTTACTGGGTTCCCTGTCAAATGGGGACAAGAAACCTGATTTCTGTGGGTTAGTCAGTATTTGCAATATTAATCCGTAAAGACTTAAGTTCTATAGTGATTACTTGAAGGAAATAGTTGACATTGCAGGTTATGTTGTACGTAGGATGATGCATGTATGGATAGCTTAATAATTATTTAGAAATCTCAGTGTCTTGTCCCATGCACCAGCATTTGTGCAGTGTACTCACTCACATTTGACTGTATTTGCCTCTCTTGCTTCCTTGCCTGTTCAAGCCTATGCATGTGTGCTTGAAATGCTGAAGTGCTTAAAAAACCCCCTCCAGCCTGACAGCTGGGGGCATAGATCTTGGAAAAAGCAGGGAAAGTGCCAGTGCTGTAGGGCTGGTTGTGGCTGCCCTGCTCTTGTGTGGCGTCCTGGTAGCTCATTTCTCTCAGTGGAGAGGTGGCTGAAACTGCAGGTTGTTTCTTGAACATGCTAAATAGAGGGATGTGGTGCACTAATAGGTTATAATTGTCTTTGACCATCATTATTGGAGTGTGCATGAGGTGAGCAGACTCCCTGAGCTGGCTCCTGTCTCCTTTGGTTTTATGTAGTTCACTGGAAGGTCATGTGGAGGAGGAAGGCCAAAATTTCTGAGTTCAATCATTCTACTGCTGTGGTCTCAGGCAAATCTGATTCTCAGTTTCTTGGTTTCCCTCTCTGCAAAGTAAGATGAGTCTGACCCTCTTTGTGAGTGTTGGGAACTCTCCTGGGTGGAGCTGCTGGTGAGCAGAGTGGTCATCAGGGGTGAGCTGAGAAATGCCAATGCTTGTCACTGATAAGCAACCCTTTGGCTAGACCCACTTAATAAAAAGAGATTTTTGACACATATTACCTACCCTGGGCTCACACCATGGAGTTTTCCCCCCTTTCCCAAGTGCAAGACACATGCGGTTATGAACCTCCTACTGCCGAGCAAGCATGTTTGTCTGCAGAGATCAGGGCTGGGCTTTGCCGGGGTGTCCGTGCCCTCACCTGCCAGGCCCCAGTCAGCCTCTGACCAGAGGCACATCCTGAGTGCCAGCCCTGTGATTGATGCACTTGGCCGAGAACTTCCCTCCTGCCCGCTCAGGAAACAGGAGGGCTGGGGAGATAGCGCTCGCCTTTCTTTCACAGTCCCTGCTTCCGAACTCTAATCACCTTCTGCTGTGGGAAAAGAGATGAGATGCTGCCTAAAAAACAGATCATTGTCCGCCTCCTAGATTAATGCAGAGAAAGCAGTATTGTCTGCTGAATGGATAAACCTTCCTCCTGTCACTCAAAACCTAAATTCAACGCTACTTCATTTCTAAGAGGCTTATCTTCCTTGAATAGACCCTTGCAGCTCAAGTAAGAGGCGATGTAATGAAGCGTGTTTTTTTCTTAAGTGAGAAACCTGCTGCAAAGAAGGGGTGAAGCCTGTGCAGCTGTTCTAAAGGGCCTTTGCAGACTCTCGAAATACTTGTCATTTATCTGGTCTTGCCTGACAGCAAATGAGAGAAGATCAAGTTCAAAATCTGCCGGCACAGCTTTCAGGGCTTCTTCATCTGTTAATTAAATAATGGTCATTAGCGCACAATGCCCCCCAATAAGGGCGGATATGATGCTGAGATGGAAGGATGGGTTTGGGGGGTTATGGATAAGCAGATGGTCCCCAGGAATTTTGCTGCTTTGACCCCCCCAGCTATGCCTCGGTATGTGGCTGGAGGAGCTGGCAGTGAAACAGGTGGCATCAGGCGGAAAAATAAATTCGTAGAAGCGTGCTGAAATCATTGTAGAATCCACTCCTTTTATGTGGGGCAGTGATTAATTCAGTGATTTCCCACAAACCAGCCTGTTTTTGGAAAATCACCCACACCACTATTGCCACAAATAATGTCCTGTTTGCCTTCCTGGAGCCTGCTGTACTAAAGACTTACACTTTTAATGTATTTTGGGAAATGTACTCTCTAAATTAAGATTGGTCGCTCAACATCAGACAGCCAAATCCTGAGTTGTTTACTCAACTTCTGCTTGGTCAAAACTTACTCTGATATCAAAGAGCAGCTCTGAGGATTGCTGAGATGGGATGTAAGATCTGTCTCTGAATAGCTACAGGTGATACAGGAATTTATTGTAGATGTGAGAGGTTAGTTCTTCTTTTTATGGTCAACATATGTTTAATTTTCACATGTTTGAATTCGGATTTTACCTAAAAGCACTGATCTTGTGAATACCTCTGTATTCCATCATCAATAGCATGACTTTTCCTGTCTCACCATCACTGTGTGGACTGTGGGCATCCAGTTTGTGCCTCTGCAGTTACAGGCCATGTCCTGAAAAAATCTTCCTTGGCCTTTTCAGACACTGGGTGGATCTGGTTTTATTTCAGCTGGCCATGTAGGAATTATGTGACATGGAGTTACCCAGGATTATATCTGATTTTTCCTGTGAGTTGCTGGTTTTCTTCCTGGTGTTATTGGATGGGACAAGAGAGGAGATCCAGCATGGTGCACACAGGGATGGCAATGAAAGCTTTGCTTGTGCCAGAGCTAAATATGCCTGAATGTCCAGTCTGGCTAGGACATGAAAATAAAAAGCTTTAAGAAAGTACTTGAGGAGACTGGCCATCTGCAGGGTGGTGGTCAGCTTAGGGGGATTTGGCAGGCCGCTGTGCTAAGCAGAAGTGTAAAGCAGTTGGATGGTGATTTAAAGGAGTTTTTGAGCAGTGTGGAGGAAAACTCAAAGCTTGGAGTGCAGACCCCGTCATGGGATGGAACATTTCTAATGCTGAATTGGGTGCTCAAAGTCCCACAGGGCAGTTGGTGTCCCCAGGATGGGTCCCTGGATGTCATGGCATGGGCCAGACCAGTGTGGAGACCAAAAAAGTCAAGGAAAAGTGGGGAGTGGCTGGGAAAAACATGAAATGTACAATAAATATGCTCATGCAACAAATCTGCGTTAAAGCAAACATTATGCTTGTGACAGAAAACAATAAAAGTAAGGAAATTTGCAGTTAATGGTAAAACATACCATATGTCCACAAATGCCTAGGCACACCAGGGCACCCCTGTAACTGCTTTCTTGATGTCAAGGTGTTGAAGGCCAGATGGCAAGTTTCACCCCAAATTACAGATTCTCAGACTGCTGCTATGTGTTTCTGTCCTTGGTTGCCTTTTTCATCATGTCTGACCTGTTCCCACCATGTGCTGAGGTGACTGTTTGTGAAATGGGCATGACCTGCAGTTCTGCTTGGCAAATGTTTTTCAGGTACTTTATAGGAGTGGGTAAACCTTGCTGATCTCGCCCTGAGTAGATCAGTCAACACTGTTGCTAAATGTACTGTAACACTAAAATATGGTAGCTGGTCTGGTGGAGAAAATGTTGACATCTCAAATCATGGGTTATTCCTCCAGCTCTGCATCTGCAGATGCTCGTGACAAATATAACTCTCTATATTTCTTGGATTAATGGGCATCAATAGCCACATTCCATGGACTATGGAAAATTAACAAATGCTTTCATCTCTACTTTCATTTCAGGGATTATTTATGGAGATGTTTTGGTAGTAGGTGCTGTTTGTTAACTGTTTAGGGAGCTGGCTGGAGGCTTCGTGTGCAGATACTGACCTTTTGCAGATTTTTTTTGCCTTAGCTGATGTCTTCGTCAATAAGGAGACACCTGCATCCGTGCAACCCCAGCAAGCAGAGCAACACAGCACTTCAGTATTTCCCCTCCATCACCAGCTGGATAGGACCCCAATACAAAACCTGAGAAATGTGCCAAAAGCCTTCAAAGTTCAGGCCAGAGGTGTTTGTGCAAGATAAAAATGGGACAATATAGCATCCCTGGACAACTCATCCGTTTACACATGACACTCGTTGTGGTCTCTGATTAGCTTGTTAGTGAGGAGGCAGGAAGAAGTGCAATCAAGTTTTTATGATTCATCATTTCTGTTCCCTGTTCAGGAGACAATGTCAGTGCTCTTTGCCAATCATAGAAGGTGGCTTTCGAGTGCCCTTAGGGAGATGCTTTTTTTAAAGATGCTCTCTGTGTTTCTGAAGGCTGAGCCACATTTCTAAATAATAGGGAAGTCCTGGAGTTTGTTTTGTGTTGTGCCTTTTTTTTTTTTTTTCTAATTGTCTCTACTAACAATGCTTTTATGTGTGCTGCACGTAAGCTAAAAGAAAACATGCTGCCAGTTTTTCTGTAATCCTGTTTTCACTCAGAAGTATTTGTGCAGAAATAAATTAGAAATGGTACCTGGAATTTTTTTCACAATACAGAAGGCAAATGTAAGTTTTATTAAGTTGAAAAGGATACATTCTCTTCTCCTGACCTTGATTTTTTAGCTATATTCTCTATACCCTTGCTTTAGAAGTATTATTCTTCATCCCATCCAATTACCATTTCTATCAGCTCTTCTGAAAGATTATGCTTTTTGGGTGTTCTTCTGTAGATGTCTTTCCAGTGGCTTCACTTGATGAATGTGACAAGTTTTGTGTTTTCTCCCTCCCCTCATTGAATTGAAAAGTTTTTTGATAAATACAGGCCAATAAGTGCCCAAAGGCAGTGTTTCAATGGCTGCTAAATCTTTCAAGGTTAGGACTTAACCTCCGTTCTCCCTAATTCAACTGCAACCTTCAGTCTGGAGCCAATCAAGAATATCAGATGATACTTAAACAATGAAGGATTTCTGATATTCAGGTACAGCCTCTGTTCAATAGGATTGCAAATTCTTTGTGTGAAGAAAGTCGGTTTTGCTCTAAAGTACTGTCACAAAAAGTGAAATTACCATTTGCTTGGAATGATGCCATTCATCATTGTCAGAATACTAAGCATTGTAAGTAGCTAGGCCTCTCCAAATTAATGCCTTGTTTTGCATCGGCTAAATTTCCCAAATCCTCGAGGATGGGTCATACAAAACTCATCTCACCGTTTTAATTTATCAATCCAATATGAGTGCGGTGGAAGGGAGCTTCATTCGGTCTTAGCTCTTTTATTTACAGTCTAATTCTAAAAGAAAAGGAAATAAGATATGAAAATAAGTTGGAAAATAAGATAAATCTCTCAGTGAAATCACAAGATCTACTCAGTCCTGTAGCAAACCCTCTATAATTCATTTGTAGGTCAGCTCAAGGGATTAGCCATGACGTATTTGGAAATTCATTTATTTTTATTTTATTTTGCTGTTTCTTATGCATAAGGGTAATGCTGTCCCCAAGGCTTTTCAGGTAGCCCTCAAATCTTGACAACATTTGCTGTCTCTAAGGCCTAAGCCAAAATTAATTTTCAAATAAACAGCATAAAAATGTATGGAGTTGTATAAATTTGAATACAAAATGCATTTGTTTTGCTTGCTCCCATCCACACATACATACTGTTGGCTCAGCCAAAAATCATAACATGACATGGAAATTAACGGCCATATGTACATCATGAAAGTCAAAAAAGTTTCTTAGTTTATTAGAAATACCATAGTGTGGTTTTTCTTTTTGTTTGTTTGTTTGTTTGTTTGTTTGTTTGTTTGTTTGTTTTTCACCTCCTTTCTCCCTGGTATGCTCTTCTGGGGAAGCACTGCATGTTAATTGTGCTTCTCTCTCTGGGTGCCTCTGAGCCCATGGCTCTGCTCCTGGACCACTGACTGCCTCCTGCATCCTACTCGGGATTTTGAGGGTGTGACACCTCGAGATGTTTTCAGTGAAAGTGAAATAAAAGGGACTTGGTATCTCTTGCAATTTGCTCTGTCGGGGAAACAGTGGAAGTGAGAAAGGTGCTTGGGCAGCCAACAGCAGCAGCACAGGCTTGGAGGTGCTGCTGGTCCTGCAGCAAGCAGAGAATTGGGCTGGAGGGCTGGAAACAAGGCTTGAAGCAAAATCCTCAAATTTGGGCTGAACCAAAATGAAAAACCTAACCAGAAGCCCATGCTGAGGGATTGTAGAGAAACCATACAAACGTTTTGCTAGTGTTTCAATATGGTATGGAGTTGAGTCTTCCAGCACATCCCAAGGTGTGCCAGGAGTTGCTCCTGCCCCAGGAGCCTGTGGCACCTGCAGGATCAGCCCTGCAGCAACTAAAAATAACTCAGTGCTCTTAAATTAAAACAATGCCTCTTTTCAGTCTCTTTCCACAAGGGGGCTGCAGGCACGCTGGAAATTTAGCAGCTGGCAGGCTGGGGAGTACCAGGGTGAAAGGATGCCCAATCCCATGTGGAGGTGCCCAAGCATGGGCCAAATCCAGAGGGAGATGATCCCTGAGTTAGAACAGAGCCCATGCACGGCTTTTTCTGAGGGTGTGACCAGTGGCTCCCTGACAAGGTTACCTGGGGATGGTGGAAACCAGGAGGAAAAGCCTGCAGGGTTGAGTTGGGATGCAGAGCTGAATCATTGCACTCCTGCTGCTCCTACCCCAGGGTTCTCCAAATTAATTGGGTTAACTGAAATATCCTTTCAGTTGTGCTTAATTAAGAGAAGTAAGGCTGTGTGAGATCTCACTGGTGCATTGCCTGAAACTTTGTATCTGGAACAGCATCACCTGACCAATAAATAGTTGGTTAATTATTAATTTGCTAAAGATTATGTTTGGAAGGGTAGATCACCTTGAAATGTTGCTTTCTATTATCTTTCCCAGCCAGGCAATGAAAGATTTCAATTTAATGTGACATGATAAACTACAAACAAGTGTGTTTTCGGTTTTGGCAGGTGAGGACGCTGGGGTCTGAAGGGGTACTGCCAGGGGCTGGTTTTCCACACTGTGCCTACTCAGGATCAGGTGCCAGCCTCCTGCCTGGCATGTTTAGGTTGTGTACAGACCCTTTGTTTAGCAAATAATTTGTATCCTGGGTCATCATGGAGTAACGTCAGTACTGAGTGATCATGCACATTTCAGTGTTTTCAAGCTTTTCTTTTCAGCAATAGTAGCTCACCCTGCTGTGCACAGTACAGAGCCTGCTATCCCAAAAGACATCAAAGTGTGCTTTATGGATTATTTTGCAACTTTATTTAACCCTCCACTGAAATGCTGTTATGCTGGGCTTTGGGGTAAAACACATGTGGACAAGTTCTCACCCTGCCTCTGCCCACTCCAGGAGTGCTGCCCTTTCCCAGCCTGGAACGTGTCCTTGATGTGGATGGTGCAGCTCAGACCTTCCCACCTGGCTCTTCCCAGCTGCTGTTTGCAGGCGTGAATTTTCCCTCCAGATTGAGTGAAAAAGCTGAGGCCAGTTGCTAAATGGATGTTGTTCTTCCCATCCAGCACAGAAGAGCTGCCCAGTGGCCCTGGCTGGGGAGCAGCTGTGGGCTCTGAGCCAAGCTTGGCCTTGGCTGGAGAAAGAGCATCTCCTTCAGATTTTGGTCTCCTTCCAGAATCTCCTGGGTTTTGCTTGCCCTCCATCACCTGGCAGATTTTGCCAACCAGGCTGCAAGAAATGCAGGTGGAGAGTTGTTCACCAGAGCTCAGCTCTGGGTTAAACTGGGAGTGGGAAGGGGAACATGGTCAGCAGTGGGGAGCTGCTGCCATCCCTTGCAGGGATATTCACTGGGACCTGCTCTTATCAGCCCAAATCTGCTTTCATAGTTGCAAGTCAGAAGGAAAGTAAGAGGGATAAAGACAGCTTTACTTACAAGTAAAAGATAACTTCTGGCAGTCAACATGAATGCTGCCATACAGCATGTCTTAAGACTGGAAGGTGGATTTAAAAAATTAATAATCCCCCCAAATATCAAAGATAAAAAGGAGTTTGGTTTCTATGTGATTCTAAAAGTTGAAAACACAGATAGGATCATTGAACATGACATCTCTTACCATCATCTCCATTTAGTGTATCTTTTTTTGACAAAAAACCATGGAGGGTTTTTGTTTTTGTTTTACAAACTTGGAATCTCCTCAAGTCAAAATCCCAGAGGAGCACAATGCCTTGCTCTTAATATACACCAAATAAAAATTGCTTTTTAATTCATAACACTTCCTAATTGCTATTTTAGGCAGTGTAGCATTACAGAGTAGAGTAATGCACTTCTGGTTGAAAGCATGTTCTTGACGTGTGAACTGTGTGTCTTGCTGTCCTGAAACTCTGTCAAACCTGACACATTAATAATATGTTTAGCCCTGTAAACGCCTTTCCATTGTGCTCATCACCCTGTTATGGCAATTGCTTCTTAGGTGACTTTCATTCCTTGCCGAAGCGTAAAACACCCCATGATGCATGAAATGTGGGATTTGCATTCCCATTTGAAGCCTCAGATTCAAAAGTATGTTGGTGACTGGTTCCTCGAGGGCTTGTGTACGTCAGTGCAGGGTTCTGCAAGGCTTGGCAGAGTGCTGTGGGGGGGATAGTGGCAATACAGTTCGTATGGAAAGTGGAAAACAGTGGATTTTAGTTTATCTTGGGAGAAAGGGGCAATTGGTTTGCCTGGACATGGGTGGCTGAGTGCTTGCAGCAGCACCAGCTGTTTGCTTTAGCAAAGCAGGGCACATGGTTAAATTAGTGTTTCCCTCCTGGCTCCCTCCCTTTTGCACTCCTGGAGAGCAAAACCCTTTGCCTTTTCTCCCTGCTGATGTGACACTGAGGGGTCATGGCTTTGGCACTGCTCCTGTGTCCCCGTGCTGAGGCTGGTACCTCCCCTGTGCTCCAGGCTAAGGCAGGAAGTCTCCTCTCTTGGCTTCAGCAAGATGCATAACTGTCTCTCCTTTTCTCCAACTCTTCCACAATACTTTTACCCTGTGGTATTTATACTTAATATAGCTAAAGGAAAAGGATTGTGTAGTCCTATACCTGTCTCTTAACTAACTGCACACATTTCATGATATTGTTGGGAAGCAAGAAAAGTTTCAGGGCTTTGCTTAAACCCATTATTTGGACTCCTACACAAAGTTTTCTGTAAACTCTTCCTGTTTATACCAGGTGAGGATCTGGCTCCTTTTTTTACTTTCAGTTTGGCACTGCTTTTAACTCTAAACTCAATTTGCTATTTCTGATAGGAAGAGCGGGGAGGGGGGGGGAAGGAAACTTTGAGCAAAAATTCCAACTTCTACATTTATGAGAGTGATTTTAATAACTTTGGGTTACCCATGCTAATCCTTTAACAGGAAGGGGGTTTGAGAACTGACCCAACCTCCTTTCCTTTCATTCGATCCCAAAACACCTGCAACTCTCAGCAGAGTAATCTATGAATCACTGTGTCTGTCGTCTACTTATTGTCTTGTCTAGTGCACTCCACGGTGGAACTAATCAACAGCCCTGAATGAAGCATTGCTCCTGAGCTGAATTCCTTAAAGCTCCTGAAGTATTCAGCAAGGAGGAGAAATCTTTTAGTATGATTTGCTTCACATTCCAAATTCATTTATAGAAAGAGAATAGATGATTAACAACGGGTCGAGAGACACAGATTTAGTGCTGCTTTGCCCTGACCTGCCCTGAGTTACTCCTTCCACTTCCCAGGCTGCTCTAATAAGATGGGTTCAAGGATTGGGATGGCAAAAGCTGCTTGAATCCCCTGCACCCAGCCGTCTTAATTTGGTTTATTTGCCTTAATGAAGAAATCTGGTTCCTTAATCACAGGTGAATGGAAAAGGTCACTTGCCAGTCTGACAAATGGGTTTACCCTGAGCTGTTTATGTGGGGCTCTCAGATAGAGTGTCCTCCCCCTTTTCTCCCCTGCCACAAAATGCCAACGTCTCCGCGGCACCTCCTGTTGCGGCCATTACCTGTGGTGCCTGGGCTGCCTGCCAAGGAGCACCCTCGGTAGCAACAAAAGCATAATCATTTCCAGTTGGAAAAGGCTGAGCTGTAGTAATTTTCCTCTTTGAAAGCTGCAGCAGCCGGGCTCGGGTTAAGCAGAAGGACGCTTGGTCCTGGGACGCAGCACAATGAGGGTATGAATTTTGCCTGCAGCAGCCATTTGGGGAGACCCAAATGGGGTCAACAATCCATTTATTGAGGTCCCCAAACATGTTCTTCATCTCACCTTGTGGTGTCCAGCTGATCTTGGCAGTGGGGTGCTCAGGGGGATGTTTGCATCTTGCAAACACCTCTTTTTTGGCCAAGTATGGGTGGGAAATGCTAACAAAATGGGTGCAAAAGAAGGGATTAATATTTCCTAAGTGAGCAGCTGGTCTGCAGAGGAGTTCAGAAAAGTGAGAGGTGTAGAAAAGACATCCTGCATCTCCCAGAACTGGGCAGCAGGACACTTTGAGGGTGTGTTGCAGGCCCTTTCCCCGGCAGTGCAAGCCTTGGGCTTGCTGACCCTTGCTGTTGACTTTGGTAATAAACTGTAGCAGTAAAGCCATGCCTCTGTCTCAATGGACCTCCTGGAAAAAGCCAGTTGAGCTGTCTCACGCAGCCCTGGTTCGTGGTGTACTCCAGGAAATCCTTCTGCAGCTGGTACAAAAGGGAAACCATTCCAGAAGGCAGCTCAGGAGCTGTGTAGGTACGTGCAGGAAAATCATTCTTTCTTTCAGGTAGAGCTGAAAACCTCTTGATGTGTGTAGAAGACAGAGAATACTTTGAGCACGTTCAGGGTGATGTATGGTTGTCACCACATGTGAACTTCATGGATATGTGGAGTGTGGAAAATAAAACTTTTGAGGAGTTTTGGGAGCTTTGCAGAAATGTTGCCCATGTGGAGTGGTGTTCAATGTCAGCTGAAGCTTCTCCAGGATCTGGGTGCTCACAGACAGCCTCACTGGCAGCCTGCTCGGGTCACATCAAAAACGAGATGGGTCAAACCCCAGATGTGCTGACTGAGTGTTGAGATGCGCTGATGTTCACTTTGCTGGAAAAAGTGACGTCTCTTTTACTTCACACTTCTGTTTTGAACCAAGAAGCGAGGTGGGAGTTGGTCCAAAACAGAGCTTTCCAATTTTATTTGGCATTTCAGTTCTGCTATTTTTGAGTAATAGTCAGAAAGATAAAGCTCTGTCTTGCAGAAACGTCCTTGGACGTGGAAAAATATAGCAGACAGGTGACTGGCAGGAAGTGAGAGCGGCTGCTCCCACACAGATGCAGACGACTAAATAAGTTTTGAGATCATCATTCCTGTTCAGATCTTTTCCTTTGATTCTTCAGATTATTTTTATGTCAGAGGCAAATAAGAAACAAAGACAAATATGCAAAATGATGAGCTGGAGCTTACTGGAGCAGGAAAAGAAACCATTCACACCACTTCCCGGTTTGCCATGAAAGGCAAAATCATTCACAGTGGTGAATCATGGCAGCTCAAGCTGCCTGAAATTATTTCTTTCTGGAGTTAAATTGCTGCTGGCATGCACGGACTAAACAGAGATGTTAGTTCAGTTCATTTAGAAGAGCAAGTTTTCTTTAGCTTTGATTTCACAAGTGCCTTTGTAGTGCCAATGGATGGTCTGATTTTCTGACAGATGATATTTAAGAGCGTTTGTGTGTTTCCTTTGGGGAGCTGTGTAGTTTTGAGGAAAAAACCCATCAGAGATGATGGAGAAGTGCACTCAAAAGTGCACCTATCTCCAAAATCACAGGAAGATGTATGTGTTGTATCTCTTCAACAACCAAAACTGATGCTGGTGATAGTGCTTGATTCTTCTCACTGATACAAATGTGGATTCTCGAAAGGAATCTGTTCCTTCTGCCTTCTGAGTGAATGCATTAATTCACCCAAGTTTTCTATGAGAATCTCTTGTGCATGGACTTTCAGAGTCAGCCAGGTACCTGTAACATTTAGAGATATTAAAGGTTCTGAATGTTACTTTTCTAGAATGTATTTTTAGGCAGGTCTTGTTCCTTCCCAGGTGCTGGTGACAGGAGATAGGTGGTTTATTACAACAAAAATATAGCTGCTGAAATTAGGCTATTTAGAGTGAGCTAGGTGGGAGAAAACCTTTTGGAGCCCAAATATAATACCAAATAGGTGTTTCTCCAGTGTGGCAGTTCCTGTCCTTCTGGCTCCTCCTAGTCTTGTTATTCCTTGGAATTTCATACCTTTCTCTGGCTGCGAGGGAGCAGAACTTGTTCCTTGCAACCCAAACAGAATTTTCTCACTTTGTTCTACCAAATTTAAACTGCATGTACATGGGCTAAACATCTGACAAGCCCATCTGCTGTGGTGTGTCCTTGTGCCAGAGCTTTCCATTCCTTCCAGTTCCCCGGCTGTCGAGGTGGGATTTGTCTGCTGTAGGTATCTATGACATGCCCACCTCTGAGCAGATGGTTCAGATTTCCTCTGTGCTTGACAGACAGCTCGTAGGATGGCATTTCACCTCAAACTGGGCATCTAAACTGAGTCCTCTGAGAGTCTCTCCCAGGGTGTTTCTGCAGCCTGTGTGAAGCTGGTGTGGATGTTGTAAATGTCCAGACTCGGTGGTGGTGGATCCTGGCGTAGGATGTGTGCAGACAGCAGAGGGTGCTGGAGTTTTTTCCCTTTCAATGCACCTCCAAGGCTTTGCGGGATCATTATAAACTAAAATCAATTGGCTCTTACTCTGATTGCTGAACACACAGAAGCCAGGCAGAAACAGCAAGAGAGGAGGTACTGAACTTGAATTAAATGGACACTGTCACCTTCAAATCACACCTCTGCCAGAACTTCTGTGCCTATCAAACCAGTAAGTGAAAACTGAGATGATCATGATAGAAATCAATAGATTTTAATTTTTAGTGACTTTTTAAACTAAAGTTTTCCTCTCTCAAACATTTTTATAACCTTTTTTTCCCCCAGGAAATTGGAAACAAAAGCCTCTACAGTCCTTTATTTCAGAGACATCAGAGTCCAGAAAATTTTGTTCTGTCAGAAGTACAACTTGCAGACATCATCAACCTCCAGCAAGTTGCCAATATAGACTTTTATAGAATTACAATGCTGTCAGCTGGCACCTTACAACAACACCCAGATCTGTACAACTAAAGAGCTTCACCCAGGACTGCCAATCTCATGGGCCAGGGCTGTAGGAAGGGTTCCCCTGTAAATGTCAGTAGTAAGCCTTTTAAAAGTAGGATTTAAAAGAAGCAAGGGTAGCAAACCAGGCTTGCCAGGCTGCAAGACTGGAACAACTCCCTTAAGCTCAATAGAGCTTAAGCCACTTAAAATTCTCAGAGCCAAGTTTTCCCCATCAGGACATGGATGCACTGGTTGGTTGCAGAATAAGCCTGAAATTCAGACTTGCTCCTCAGGTCCAGCTGTGGGTGAGGAGCTCGAGGGTTGTGTCATGTGTGCTGTGGCTGGTGATGGTGCTCATGGCAGGGAATGGAAGCAGATGTAGGACAGTGGCTGCTTCACCTTCAAGTTAATGCATCCTTACATCCATCCCTGCTTAAAAGTGCAAATTTCACACCATGGGTTCCAACTCCAACTGATGTCATAGCCAGGATTAAAACTTGGGAGTGACTGGCTCCTGGCCTATTTATTAATCTATTAAATCACACAGTCTCTCTCCTGCTAGCTCTTGCTGGTTACTGGGATTGCTTGGCAGCAGCAATCCCAGCCCAATGTCCATTGCTGGCTCTATTACCACTACAGCTTGGTTGCCAGCTCAAGGGCGTCTGGTCAATAAATGTCTTATTTTTGGATTCTTCTATTCTCCTGAGACCATTGCTGTAAGGAATGACCTCCCTTACCTCATTCACCTTGTTTGCTGTTCCCGACCCAGAGAGTGCTGTGGCCATTGCATGAGTCAGTTGTGCCATGGAGGAGAGATCTCACTGTGGTGTTTTCCTTAGCATTTGAACCAGAGCTGGCATCTGCAGGATGGTCCAGATGAACATAGAAAAGTCTATATTTTAGTCGTGTTAAAGCTATGACTAAGCTAACAAAAGTCAGGAAATCCAAATTGCGGATTGACAGGTTGTCCTTGGACTGCTCTGCTGCTTGTGGGCATGGGATGGCAGCACACCTGGATGGGGCACTGCAGTCCATGGGGAAGTGCTTCACTGTACAGTGTGCTGAGGTTGGAAGAGCAGCTACAAACTGTTGGACCCATGATGGGTTAATTTCTCATAGTTTTAAACAGGTAACTTTTTTTCTTTTTTTTTTTAATTTGTGCAAAGGTACGTGGCTTCCTTGCATTGAAGTGGAAGTCTGGTTTTTGCATGTGAACTTCAGGGTGGTTTCTCCATCTCTGCAGGGTATGTCCATGGCTGGCTGTGGCTCATGGATCTTTTTGCACAGAAACATACAGAAACTCTTTCCCATTTTGAATGTGCCATTTCCCAGTTGTCTTTTTCTGTAGCCAAGATCACTTCTCAGTTTCACTTTTTTTTTATTAACTTTTTTCCCCCCGTATGTGCTTAAAAATGAGAGCCATCTTTAGGAAATGCACTATGGGAATCCAAAATCTTCCAGTTTGCCTGCAATACAAGAGTTATGAAAAGTAATAAGAACTCACAGATTCTTATGCTAAACTATGTTCTTTTTATGAGTAATTGGAGAACCTATGTTTCTTAGAACTGGTAAAATTATTCAGATCAAGTTAATTTTCATAATTAAAAAATTTCTGGCTCTGTTCCACAATTTAATTCTTAAAAAAAACTCATTTCTTCTCCCATTATCAATATAAATGTGCCATTTAAATTTTATAGAATAAATTTCAGTGTTGCAATATTCATTGTTACAGCTGTTACTGAGCAGGCTCACCCAATTTTGGTGTGGAATGCCTGGGCTATTTGGTGCAAAAAAGAATGCCATTTAAGCATGGGATCGGATTTTGCAGCAGCAATCCCAACTGGAGCATTCCCGTCTCTCCGGGCTCGCCGCTATCTCTCGGGGCGGCTGGGAGTTACAATCACCCTGCAACTTCCTCCTCCCTCCTTGTGAGGAGAGGATGGGAATTTGCTGAAGGCTTTTATCAGCTCTATACATCTGCCCCCATTCTCACTCAGCAGCTCTCGCCAACCAGTGGGAAAAGTCGGGCCAAGGCGTAATCTGCTCCCAGCTTGCTTCCTGCTGCCGTGCCCCAGGGATGGAGGAAGCAGACAAGTGGCCCTGCATGCTCTCTCCTTGCCAGGCCCAAAAGTTCAAGAGGCTCAGGGAGACAGAAGAGAGTTTCTTGCTCTGTTTTTCAGGGACATTGAGTATTTAATGCTGTAATATAGTGAAAGGCTATAAAGATGAGACAAAATCCAGATGAGCCTTATGGCTTCAAGCTCTTTGGCCACCTGCTGGGTGAATTTTGGCCACTTGCTCTGTACAGTCTGATGTGATATTAAGGTGCCATCTGAAGAATCTTCCAGTTAGATGAGGTGTCATCTTCAGATTTCAGTTTGTACTCCTGTTCCATCTGCAGTTTGAATATGCCTGGGCCCATCACTTGAATTATTTCTTTGCCTGTTCAAAAAACCATTTTGCATCAAGAATTCCTCTTGTGTCTACAAAATTTTGATGAAGTGTGAGGTGGAAGGGATTTTTCTGCTCCTGTTGCATGTAATTTAAGTAAGTTTGGTAGGAGCTTCTGGATAAGAAAGACTGATGGATAAGACCAGAGGGTGAGCACAGAGAGTTTGCTGGAGCCTTGAGTGAAACACACTGGAAACAAGCAGCAAAGTGCAGATCAGAAACTGTGCAAAGGACCACGAGTTCTCCAGACATAGACAAAGGCTGTTTTTTCACTATTTACCTGCAGACATTGGGGCAGGAGGGTATTTATCCCCAAATAAAGCCATGGGGCAAGACGCTGGTAAAAACAGGAGGAACATGTTATCTCACTTTTGCTGGTGTAGGAGTGGGAGAAAACTCTGAGCCAGAAAAGCTGTGTTTGCTCAGAACTAGACATTTGAATAAACTAGACATTTGTTTCTCTGTTTTTTGAAATATTTTTTCTTCTCCAAACGATGTAATTGGTGAAAATCTTGTTTCTATTTAAATCACAGGAGTTTTGTCATGGAGTCTAATGGTGCCAGGATTTCCCACTATGTATTTTTTTTAGCACCTGAGCTTAGGTAGAGTTCAGGAGAACACATCTGCACTGGAAGGTTGCTCCCAGCCTTCCTGTGTTGTATCAAGGTCTGGAGTTAACAGGGCAGTCTCAAAGCGTGGCACATAATGCATTTCTGCATTAAATACACCCACATTATCTTACATCCCGAGCAGCCCAGATTGTCAGTAGACAATTATGGGTTTTGCTGGGTTTATTTTGATTGGCCTGCTCTCAGTTTTCCATAGTGGTACTCTATTTGTAAAAACAGATCATTAATGATAACAACAGATGACATGTGTCTGAAATACGGGGTGGACGAGGGGAGTTAGTTTTTCTTCCTATTTTTTTTTTCCTGAGTGTCTGCACTTTGACAGCGCATTTGCCAGGCTGTCACTTGCTTGAGAGATCCACAAGATTAGGACCTCATTGTGTGAATGTTTTCACAGCACTTGTTGCTATAAAGAATCTTCACACTTTGGTGGATGAAATCTGGACTCCTAGACACAAACTGTTAAGAAGCAATCATAACAATTAGCTAATGTGTCAACAATTAGCACTTTCCATCAACTGGCATTGAGTGGAACCTTCTTCTTATCCATATGCAGACAAAAATGCAATGATGTAGTAAAGAAAAGCAGTGAAGTTGGCTGCTCTCATCCCTTGCTGTAGCCAGCAAGCTCCCATGGGCATTGTTTACAATGATTATTCTTCCATTATGATGTTATTGCACAGGTCAGGGGTGGTAGCTAGACTGAAAATAAGCTTTTTCCCCCCTCCTTTTCTTTTTCCTTAAACTTTTGGCTGCTTTTACAAAAGTACAACAGAAACAACTGCTGTGAAAAGGTCAGCCAGTAACAGTACTTTAGTGTTTAACTGGTAAATATTTCAAAATAGTATTTCTAATATTTTACCATTTGGAAGTTTTTCAATGCATCTCCAGTCCAGTGCGACTCAATCATTGTAAGATTTCCAGAGTCTCCACTGGGAATTCTTTACAATGGGTACATTATAATCTGTTACTGTGTCTACCACCAGTTGGTCAGAATTTGTTTTAATATCTTTTTATATGGCATGTTACTGGCAGTAATATAAAAAGCACTGTTTTCTCAAGTATTTTACATATCTCCATATGCAAGTACTGAAGAGAACTGAAGGTAGGTCTTCCTCTTAACCACACAATAGCTTCTGAGGGGGCAATACACATGACTAGAAAGAAGATCAATGTCTTCTCTAAGGAAATGTCTTTTGGGAATGCTTCTGTAACGCCTGGCATTGATATCAGCCTACTGTGAGAAAAACACAAAGTACTGCAGCATCAGCGAGGGTTCCTCTGGTTAATTGTGGAGCTGCAGCCAAAGTGAAACCATGTTAAAAAGAAGCAGCTCAGTTTTTAAAAGCAACACTCTGCTTAACTGCAAGCCAGAGTGACTGATTTAAAACAGGGCATGGTGCTGTAGCACAGCCTCATCTGGTGCAGACCCTGGGAGCCACGGCTCGGACCATGTGTGCACGTTCAGGAATGGCTTGACAGCTCCATAAAGAAGGTGTGTTAATCTGAAAAAAGAGGTGGTGATAAGGATGCAAATAAAAACAACAGTAATCAAAATTTACCAATTTCTTTAAGTTCAGCATGTAACGAGGGAAAAAGACAAGTCTGAGGTTTAGGGGAAGATGCACTATCTGCCCAGCACTTCCCAAATCCCCCTGAGACTTGTCTTTGAGTGCAAACCTAAGACCTGAACCTACCTTGCTTGCCTCCTTTTAATCCCAGTTCTTCCCTGTCCCCTTCTTCCAGTTTGGGACATTGTGATACTAAACAAATGTTTGAGATTTTTGGAGTGGCAGGGAGTGAGGGGAGGGGTATAATTACACTGAGGATTATTAATATGGGAAATATGGTCAATAAATGTGAGAGGGGTTGAGTAATGCAGGAACATTCTTTACAAATTCTTTAGTAACAGAGTAGGCAGAATGCCACAGACAAAGAAAATCCTCTGAATTGCAAGTGTGTTCTTATGGCTTTTGCCAAGACGATGACAAAACCCCTCCTTTCTTCCCGCATTAGGACTCCTATTCAATGATACACTTAAGCATGTTTTTAAATTCCGTTGACATTTGAAAGCACTGTTGACTTTAATAGGACTTAAGCACCTGTTCATGGTTAATTGTGTACTTTTAGGACTTTTCTCGAAGGAAAAAAAAGGATGGATAGACTTAGGCATGTGCTTAAAGTTAAGCAGGTGCTTAAGTGCTTTGTGAAGCTGAGGCCTTAGAACAGAATCTAGTCCTCCCTGAAGTCTGGGGATGGGCTTTCCCTCTGTGCCTGGTGCAGAGAAACAAGTTGTCTAAGTGATAAAATGAAGACATGAGAAATATCTAAAATAATATTTTTTTTCAACAGCACCCAGTGATGGCTGTCAGCTGCTGATGCCTGAATTATAAAATGAATTTATAACCAGACTAAATGTACTATATCAAAACCTCTTCCAAAATAATTTACAGCTATGGGTGCAGATAATGTTACTGGATAACTCTAATTATTCCCCCAAAAAGCTTGCTTTTTCAATTAACACAAGAGTTGTTCCCAGCCAATGCAGAGCTTGATCCCCCAAGTGAAGCAGGATCAACTTCCCTTGGGTAAGATGGGAGAGGGAAAGTATTTTTTTTTTTCTCTGAGGAAGGACTGTTTTGATGTAGGCAGGGATTGATGGTTTAGAAAAAACAGTGCCAGATGTGTCTTTCCTGCCTCTTATCCTGGAATTGAGCAAATAGCTTTTGGGTGATGGTCAGATTGCAATGTCTTTTCTTGAGAGCTGCCCTGGATGTTTCTTCATCTCCACTCCTTGTCTGGGAGGAGAAGACAAGGCTCCTGTTCTTTCCTTCTCTTGGTTCATGTTACGAATTCCATCACATCAGGGACTGTGTTGCTGGAAGGTGATGAGTAATTCTCAGTGATGCACCATACCAGGGCAAATCTGAAAACCCCAGTGCCTTGGGGAGTGAGCAGGTCCTCCAGCAGCGCCTTGACCATGAGTCTGGCCATATTTGGTGGTTTTTTCAAAGCCTCATTTCCTTCAGTACTGTGAGTAAGTGACAATGATGTCTTCTGTTTAAAAAAAAAAAAAAACAACAAAAAAACATAGAAGAAAGAAGTTTCCAGCCTTTGTGGTGGCAGAGATAAGCTGGAAGGAGAGAGCCAACACCATTCGCAAATAAGAAGGCAAATAATTGAAATCCAGCATGCATTTGCAACAGCAACAAAACACCCCTAACTCAAAACAGACCCAAAATTCATCTGTATTCCTTCTCGAGTGAGTTTGGATGGTGGAGGTGAGCAGCACTGTCTTGCTCACAGGGGGTGAGGGATGCCCGGAGCAGGTTGCCCTGCCCATGAATCTTGCTGAGATTTAACCCCTTCACCATAAAACTGATAAAATTAAATACAGTTTTAAGTAGTTCACAGGGAATTACATAGGGCTGTAAGGGTTTCTGGAGAGGATGTACATACAGAAGCTGCACAGAAGTAGTTTAATCCTCGGTCAGGAATCTGGTAATCAGAGCAGAGTGTTTCACACAAGAGCTGCCAATTCCTGTCCACAGTGTATCGCAGATGAATAGGAAAATAAAAACCTTGAAAATTCTCATTTTTTTCTTATTCAGCTTATTTAAAAAACATTCATATGGGGGAATGGCAAGCAATCCTTACCACTGCAGGCAGCAGAGCAAAAACAAGGAGAGCCAGGTGCTCCAAATAAGAAAATGTCAGGAAGGCTCTACATCTCTGCTGAGCAGCCTGAGCTATAAATTTTGGCAATGCCACCACCGTGACCTGGAGCCTGGGGGAAGAGAATAGTATAAAAATGATAAATCACAGCCAGAGTTCCAGATCTTAATCAGACAAAGAAAGCTGGTTCCATTATCAGACAGATTTATATAATCACTTACTAATAATGCTGTCTTCTTCCTCCGGTTTCTTTTAGTAAGACCCCAGATAATAATCCTGAGGTCACATCTATCCTGGTGTTGGAAGGACCACTGCTCCTCCAGCCTGGCATTCTGTGTCATGCAGGCAGTGTTTCCTTGCATTAATACCTGCTTGAACTAGAGCACCTCTCAGGGACGCAGTGAATCTGGGTGCTGAGTGAGCAAAGCGTGGGGGGAACTTTCCTCACAATTATTTTTGGTTGTATTCCTCATTGCAGTGTCTCCAGCTCCCAGCCACTGCTGTCACTGTGCATCCATTTACTAAAGCTCCAGAGATTTCCATGGTCAGACCACTGGGATCTTCTTTCCCCTTACTCTCCCAATAAGCTAGAGGCTCTTCCCCTCACTTGTTTGGTACAAAGGTTTTTGGAATTTTATTGCTCTTTTCTTCTTTTGAATCCTCTCAACATTTCGCACTCTTTCTTGAAGTGGAGGTGCCAGACCTCATGGCAGTTTTTCAGGAATATTTTCTTTAGTACCACCAGAGTGGCATCACAGCTGTGTCCCAGCTGCCCACCTTTTAGGGGAGTGAGATCCTGCTGCTGCCTTAGTGCTTTCCCTACTCACAGCTCCTCAATTTTTGCATCTTCTGAATACTTGTCAGGAGTCTCCTCCTTGTCATCAATTAAAAATTGTGATTGTGGTAATGCCAGAAAGTCACTCTTCTGGGACTCCTGGGAAATTATAGTTGCTTGATAACGATTTCTTTTTGCAGTTGCAGATTTAAATTTGTCTTTTAGTTGTGTGTAAGTGTCATTCTGCTTCATTCCATTATCAGAGAAAATATAGTTATTTACTAGTTGTCTTTGCCATATTTCGGTCTCTAAAATATCACCCAAGGATTTATACTGTAATATAAATTAATAATATTATCAAGCCAAATATTTTGAATAGTTTAAGAATATTATGTGACCAGAACTACCTTTGCCAGATAAATTAAAAGGAAAAAAAAATATTTTCTTTGATAGGGATCTATTATCTATACATGCATATTAATTAGCATTAACTCTAAATGCATTAATTTCAAAGAAAGAAAGCCTTGTTAGGGAAATAACATCAATATAGTTTTCCTGCTTTGGTAGTGATTCAATTTGACTCTACCTGGCTGCTCCCTCTGCCTCAGATTCCAAAACAAGGCTGGGTTTCCTTCAGTCCTCTGAAACTGGCACTTCTTACAAATCCACAGTCACAGGTCAGGAGATGTCTCCTTCAGCTGCTGTAAAATTCTGGCATGCCAATTTTTTGGATAAGTTAATATTGACTTTCCTAGCTGATAGTCAATTCCCTTCTGTGTTATTTTGAGATTAGGTCACTGTTGAGTGTGTCTATGTTGTGATATTTTCCCCCAAATATTTTACAGAAGAATCTGTTTGAGCACTTCTTGCTTTTGTACCTTATTTTTGACAATTAACCATAGTATCATAATTCAGATCATTTTTGTTCCTACTGAGCTTGAGTTTTTCTTGTGTCATTATTTTCCTCTGGCAAATGCCTGTAATTTATAGCTTGAAATTAACATTTATGGCTCTTAGCTTCCCTCTTTTCTGTTATATTTATATCAGCTCCCACTTCCCCTCTAAGTGACACTGTTTTATAGGTTTTTCTCTTTGTTTGGGTTTTTTTATTTTTTACTTTTGTGGCAACTTACTTTCTCAACTACAGAATAAAGCCTTGTAAATATCTTGTAAAATGTTAACTGATCCCAAGTATCATTCCTATACTTCAATTTAATTTGCCCTTTTCTACTGAATGCTCTGATAATTGCTTTCAGCTTAGTAAAACCATCCCTTAGAGCAGTAAGTGTGTTAACTGGTGGGACTTTTATTCTTATTACACATAATGAGCGTAATTAATGTGATTTCACGAGGACTGGGTGTCATCAGCAAACTGCTGTAATCCAGGTCATTGTAGTGTGTGAATCCCAGCTGAAATTATATTTTCCCAAACCCCTTTACTCCTTTCTAATTAAATATGGGAATTCTCTGGTGGCACGTTCTTGTTGCTGAGGCCATGTAGTCATTCAGGGCAAGAGCATATATTTGTAGCAGCTCTGTAGCCACAAAAACACCACTAGAGAAAGATCAGGGTGTTGGGAGATGTCTCTGCACCATCCTCATTTTCCTGGGAGGAAGGAAAAGCAGCGTGGGGAAATGTGTGCCCCTGTTCTGTGAAGCGTGCTGTCCAGACACCTGTACATAACGTGAAGTTAAAGAGGGGAAATAATGGGGGAGCCCAGTTCTGTTGTCATTTCCATTTGGATCATCCTCATCATCACATTTCAGGATGACAGGTACAGAAATAATGTGTGAAAGTCTCCTTGCATGGTGCATTCTGAAAGGCTGCACCTGCGTTTGAGCAGAGGCGTGAGATGAGGGTTTGAGCTGTTTGTGTGTCTGTGGGTACGAGGGGACGCCTGCATCTATGGAAGATTAAATTTAGTGCCAAAAGCATTTGAGTGGACTGGGAAAGACTCTTGGGAAGATGCTGAGTCTTTCTGCTATGATATTTTCTGGTAATTAAACAGTTCTCTATTTTATAATAGTTAGTGAAAATGAGAGTGGTTGGAAGGGTTATTTCTGTCTGTTACTATTAGATTCTCCAGATTTGCTGACCCTGAATAATTAAATGTTTTTGATCACTCTGTTTATATTACCTAGAACTGAAGTAATTCTGATCCTTCAGCAAACTTGAAGCACAGCATGGAACATACTGAAAGGCGCCAAAAGATGAAACATTTCAGTTTTGTGGTTCACATCTGTCTGTCCTGAGACCAGGAGACCATTATAATACACTTAGAGCATTTAAAAGCTCCTCAAGGTTGAAAGCCCTGATTAGGGCAGTATCTGTTCACGTGTGGGAGTCCTGCCTGTGCCAAACCTGGGAGCAAGGAGCCCTTGGGTCCCTTTCCATGGGAAAAGATGTTAATAATGTTGGGTAGTGGGGGAAAAAATAAGGGGAAAATGTAATCAAGGAGACCCTGACACTGAAGTGAAAATAGCAATGTACACATCCATCAGTTTGTACTGTTTTTACAGAGAGTATAAAATATTTAAACTGAAACCATTAATCATCCTGTTCCTCTGTTCCAATCCATGGGAACCACAGGAGGTCACCAAATATGCATTTAATATAAAAGAATGAAAAATATTGGAGGGAAAAGTAGTGTAATCTAAGAGCAAGAAATGTTAAGAGCAAAAAAAAAATCTCAAACAGAAATTTTGCTAAAAATTAAAATATTATTTTTATGATGTTCTCTTGGAAAATCATTATGTTTTGGGCAGAAATTCAAAATGCATTTAGAATTAGTTAAAAAAATACCAAAGATGGAAATTGGTTTTACTTCTTGGCTTTTTTTTAAAGATACTGCTGGATAGGAGCATTCTCTATTTTGTTTATTTTGATAAAATCCCAATATTTCTCATGGAAAACAGATGCTTCTTGCAGAAGCCATTGCCAGGTTCACATTCCAGGTTTCCATCAGGTAATTTTGATGGATGTTTTAAACCTCTCACACCACTGGGTTTTGTGCCTTGGGCTGATAAACCCCTCAATTTCAATACCTAGAGGAGAGAGGGGATGGGGGTTCCTTTCCCTGCCTTCACTGGGTGTCAGTATGGAAAGGAAATCCAAGGGCTGTGGCTAAGCTGCATCCCTGTGATTTATCCAATGTTGTTTGGATTTCCTGGGGTATAGGTGTGGCTATTGATTAATTTATTTATTTACTGCTACAGTGGTGTGTGGAGCTGGAGCTGGTGCTGCTGGGAGGGGATATCTTGGTGCAGGAGGAGAAGGGGTGGCAGAAGGAGACTTTTACTGCCCAGCCAAGGGCTGGAAGGTGGAAATATTTCCATTTTGTTCCCAGGTATCCCACGCCTGCTGTAAGAGCTCAAAGAGCTCTGCTGTGCCTTGTGCTGCCTGGGAATGCGGGAGGGACACGGCACAACCGGGGGCTTCCAAAACCTGCATTCAGCCTTGGCACAATACAGCCACTGTGGAAGAAGACATTAGGAACAAAAAATAAAGCTTGAAGCTTCAAGAGCAGGCTGCCAGAATTATTAAGAAAAACATCAAAATGATGCCATTAAAAACAGATGGGGATTCTATAAAGTATTGAAAAGAAAATGTTTAATTATGAGCCTTATGCAAAACCCATCAAAGTTGGATTAATATTATAGTGCTGTTGCTGTAGAGGGTTTAAGTAGTCCGTGGTGGAACATTAATCTTTCACTCCTTTAAAAATAATGTTTTCCTTTTGTTGATGACAAATTCCATCTCTTCACTGTTGAAATCATATATCCAGATTAATAGCATCTAACATAATGAAATCAAAAGGCACAGGTAATATGGATTAGTTTAGAAAACAACGACATCGAGGGAAAAAAAAAGCCCCAAGGGGGGGAAAAGCTTCACTGGATGAGTGCTTTTGTCAACATCACTGTATTTTTTCCTGTTGTTAAAATATAAAGGGGTAATTTCTGTTCATAGGTATCCTTGTCTATCTGGGATATTGTGTCATGTACATCTGATGTGCATATAGATAGATGTACATTTATACTGTTTCTAGTAGTGTGTCATACATAGGACGCCCTACAATTTTTTGGGGTGAGGGAGCCTTGTCTGTCTCAAGTCTCTGGCAGATTGCCCATGGCTGCACAATCTGAACATCTCTGGCAAAAATTGCTGCCACAAACTTGTCTCTCCCAGCTCAGCTGGCTGGAAAAGCTAGAAGGAGGTTTTGGGGTTTTATTTAGTAAATGTATCTGAAGTGTGGCATTACTGGTGTAAGGAGGGTTATTTTGAGAATGTAGGGCTGCTTTTCCCAGCTCTCCTTGCCATGGCATTGCTCTGTCCTCTCTGCCTGGGAAGGTTTTGGTGGATGCTGTGCCCACACAGACCTGTCACTGCCTGGCATTCCCTATTCCTCCAGCAGAGGATCTCTGCTGCCTCCCCTGCATGAAGAGATTTGCACCCCAGGTCAGGAGTTTCAGATTTTTTCCTTCATCATCAAATAGTTTGGGCATTGGAGGAGATGGCAAATTTTATTTTGCATGTGTCACGATGCTTTTGAATTCCTGGAAGTGTCCAATGCAAGATTGAAAGGGGACCCAAGCAATTTGATCTAATGAGCGGCACCCCTGACCATGGCACGGGGTTGGAGGTAAATTATTTCTTTCCAACCCAAATCATTTTGTGGTTCTATAATTTCTTTTCCTGGTGGAGTTGGGCACAGGTGTGAGCTGCTGCTTTGAGTGGGAGAAAACTCCAAAATGAAACTTTTCCCTTTAGCCTCTGTCATCTTGGCGTCTGAGCTTGGACTTTTTGTATAGATAAGGAAAGGAGATTTTGATCCTGTGTTTTGTGTCCTTGCCTGTTCTCTCTTTAGGTCTGGGCTGTAGTACTGGGTGCATCAATCCTTGTGCCCTGGCCCTCCATCACGTGCCTTTCCAACATTTGCAGCCAACTCTGTGCACAAAGCTCTACCTGTGCTGCTTAAAACTCTGCTGCTTTATCAGCAAACCATAGGGTCAAAAACCTGTTGCTGTATTCATTTAATACTATAGGAAGAATTTTTCTTCTTCCCATCCACCCCTTCAAAAAAAATTTAAATAATCTGTGCTTTATTGAATCACCAGGTACACCAAAAGCAGGCTCTTATTTTAGCAAAAATATCAACACTGACTGCTAAGGTAGATTTAAGGTGTTCATTACAAAATATTTTGTCCTGGGCTTTAAGAATAATGCGCTTTCAGTACAAAGAAATGGTTATTCTGAACATTGGACTTTTTTTTTCTTTTAGTTATTTACAATAGGTTTCAAGATTTAGAATTACCATGAAAGATTTACTTATATTGCAGTTCATGTAAAATTTAAAATCAATAAAGTAAATAAATTTAGCTTGTCTGCCTGAATCGATTTCCTCCTATGCTAACACAGCCCTGTAATGCTGCACTTCCTTATCTCCCATGTCATCCTCCAGTGATAGTCTCGGGCTTGAATGGTGCTGTGTTATCATGTCCTCTGCAACATAGTGTTCCTCTGAGCCTCCTGCCACTTCAGTATTTCAGACCTGGCTTTGGAGCCTCACCTCCCACTGGATGGGGAGCTGCCAGTGCTGGGAGCCAGGACCCAGCTTCCACCCCCTTGGAGCACCTCTGTGCTCGCACAGCTGGTAATGAAGAAAGGGAATATTGCTGCCAAAATAGAGGCAGGTATCTGGGCTTGGAAACAGGCAAGATACGCATAGAAAAGGGCTGAAACGTTCTTCAGCAGGGCAACCCCACTGCAGAGGGGAAAAAGCATTGCTCCTTGTTTTTCCCATTTATTTTTTTCTCCAAAGATGCCAGTAGTTGGGAACAAACAGAGATTCCTTTTTAGTTGTTTATTATTCCTATTATAATTATTATTATCATCATTATTATTAATTTTTTTTTTTTAGTCATAGGATTTTAATGATGATGAAAAGCAAATGTGTTCATCCACCCTTTGCATTGGTGTTTTCCTCATTGTGAGATGGGGCAATTGCAGTGTGCACAGAAAGAGGAGAGATCCCCAGTGATGGATTTTTTGTTGGGTTTGTCCTCTTTTTTATAGAGATGCCTCACTCAGTTGTCAAAACTGCCACACCTGTGGGGGGTGCCCTGGCATGACTGAAATGCCAAGCGGAAGGAAAGCACTTGGTCAGGAATGCAGTAGCCAACTCCAGGTTTTACCCTTGGCAGTCTCATCAGTGTTCCCTATGGAATCACAAATGATAACATAAACCATGGACCTACCTTACAGTGCCATCGAGTGTGCTCAGCAGACACAGCTGCTCCATTCATAGGATTTGCAGCAATAATAATCTAAAACTGATGAACTTTAAAAATATTGGATTTACTTATTAAAAAAGGAAACATATAAATACAAGTGCTTTGATTCTGGGTCTGGCAAAAGGGTAACTTTTTATAGCCACACAAACACTGTTCTTTTAAGGCAGTACTCTGGTTTCATGTGTAGTGAAATGTTCCTTTTTTATTACTTGTGAAAGAAAAGAAAATATCAACCCAGTCTGTCAGTGCTGCTGTTGAGTTTAAGATGGAGCACCCTTCCGGAAGCTGCAAGAGACATGTCTATAAAATGTTAGGCTGACTTTAAAGAAAAACAAAAAGGAGAACAGAAAACAGAAAAAGAGAGGGCATAATGATACAATAATAATAAAATAGAGGAACAGATCTCTTTCTGGTTTAAGTTGGGATAAATTCAAGTGGAACCAGTGATGTACTGTATTTATACCAGTTCAGCAGCAAGAGGTTTGTGTATGTCCGAAGCTCAGGAGTTTGAGCAAATAAATACAAGCTATGTAATCGGTTTTATTTGTTTTCTGACTCATGTCTGGTGCATGGAGGCAAAGAGGCTCCAGTTAGAGGAGTGGATTTGAGGAGTGGAGTTGTCCTTCCGGCCAGAGCTGATGGTGAGCTGGGAGCATTAATCCATAGGAAGTTCAGGATCACTGTTTCGTCTCTGTAGCTACAAGCAGGTTTGCAGGTGATTTGGAGCATGATGTGGTTCTAGCCCAAATACAATTCTTATACCATCCTGGCCAGCCTTGGAGAAAACAGGACGTGCTGGACTCTGGGTATGTGCATTAATGACCGGGTTTCCCAGAGATGCAGAGCTGTGCAACTCCTGAGGCTGTTTCTCACTAAAAACTTGGCTGAGATGTGGGGAATTGGGCTAATTAAGAAGATGTTAAACACAGCTCTGCAGTAACAGCAGCTGACTGGCACGCTGTCTGGAACAGGAGGCTTACTGAGCCTGACTGTCACGAAGCTGAGAAAGGAAGAGCCTGTCATTTTATTAACTGCAAAATCGTCTTTGATTGCATTAGCAAGGCTCTCCTGCAGCAACCAAGCCTAATTTTCCGGGGAAAGCAGAGTGGGTGCCCGCAGGGGAACACTGTGCTCCGAGGGTCAGCCTGGGCTTTAATTTCTTCCCCCTGATTTTTGATAAAGAGCTCTATGTTGTCAGAAATGAGCAGTGGTGGTTGCCCTCCTAAGTACCTACGGATAGGCTTGAACAAGTGCTTAGTCTGGAAACTACAGAGCGTCAAGTCAAGAGACTCGTGTCCTGTTCTGCACTGCTGGGAACCAGCGCTTCTCCTGGCGCCAAGATAAGGGCAGGAAAAGAACTGTAGTCACCTATTCAGAAAGGGTTCAGAAATGCCAGCCCAAACTTTTGAGATCTTTTACCTTTCTCATTTGCCTACTTAGTAAACAGGTAAAAAAATTAATCCCATACAGTGCCGCTTTTAATTCCATTATCTGCTGGTTTTTCACTAGGGACATATAAGCTCTGTCCCTGCATGGGGCGACTGAGGTTTAATTCTGCACCCAAGAAGTGATAATGCTCTGCTGCTCTGCAGGAAAAGTTCTGTCCATGCAAAGCAGAAACACTCAGGACCAGCCAGGAATATTTCTGAGAGTATGTAATCAGTGCAGAGCTTGCAGACTTTATTTAAACCTTCAACTCTTCTACACTTAGGTTGTCAAACATTTTAAGCCTATTCACCAAGTTATTGCTTCCACTCCTTGTGTTTAGATTTGTAGAATTTAATTTCAAATTATTTTTTTTAAACAGAAGATTTTTTTCTTTTCAAACAGTGAAAGCACCCTCTCCTTTCTGTTTAGCTTGAAGATGCTGAGCTGGTTCCTTGATGCTCATTGAGGTACCTTAACTCAGCCATTGACACAGTGACTTCTATGTGTTGTTTTACAGAGTTCACGGGCATAATAGCAGAGAAATGTGAAGGTGTGACACTATTTATTGACTAATACCATGTGGTTAATCCAGTATTTCCTCTGAGAGGGGTGACATGATAGCAGACTGTGGTTTTAATTTCAATGGCTACTAATGTGTGATCCTGTGCGATTTGGGGTGCATTAATTGGGATGTGAGAATAGTAGAAAACAGATAAAAGGGTGGGTTAGGCTGACAAGCTCTTATAATATTAACTTTGCCATATCAAGTATTTATATTGATCTAGTTGCCTGACTCTTGTATATAGTCCTCTACCTTGAGTTGTAGCTAAGATTAAATTCTTGTCTGTGCTCATCTTTCTCAAGATAAAGAAAAAAGGTACTGGAGGAGGGACATGGTATCAAATGGGCAGGCTTAATTTACAGAGATGCCTGGTTTCATTGTTCACATATGCACAAACCCAGCTGTGGATGTCCAACTCTCCCAATGTTTCACCTTCTGTGTCTTATTCACACTGAACTGAGAAGCTGCTGTGAACAAAGTGCTTATACAAACCATGGAAATGTAAGGTAGGATCTTAGCCTTGATTAATTTAATGGTGTCTCTAGAAAGCTGTAAAGCTACCCCTTCCCCCCCACCACCCCAAAAAAATTCCCTCCAGGCACCAAAGAGAATATTAAAGATCATTTCCATAGTCCAAGGAATATATGAGGAGGTAGAGCAGGGTACATATGAATATATGGATTATTTGGATTTGGGGCAAACCTGGCTCGACCCCACACAACCCTTGGTTTCCCTGAGGCTAGAGGGGGTGTGAAGGATGTCCCCATCCCTGCCACGTGCTCCGGGAAGCAGGATGGAGTGTCTTAGTGATGTCTTAGCGTGGGAAAAATAACAGGATTTATTTGCTGTGCTGCAGCTTCTGCTCCTACAACACAGAGTTTGAAATGCAAATAGATTCAGAAGGTTTTAAAAAAAGTTATTATTTCAGTCATTTTATCGGTCAGCTCCAGCTGCTGCCATTTCAGGTTGATGATGGCTGTTTTCTGTCCTCTCACACAAGTCCTGTGTGATCCCAGGTACGAGTGCATCCCTCAGCACCATCGGGCTCCTCTCGGGCCAAGGGGCCGGAGCTCAGAATTTTGCATGGCCCCAACGTAGCTTCTCGGCGCTATCTCCAAAATCAGCCCCGCACCTCCTCCTCCTCCTCGTTTATCAGCCAGAGCACACAGATAACATCCTCGTGACGTGGCCCTGACCTTTGTCAACCTTTGTTAAGGCTCCATCTGAAGTCCGGCCGAGTGTTTGTAAACAGGATGTAATTAAGGCTGGGAACTGACAGCGCCTGATGGGAGGACAATGCGGAGCTGGCGGGACCCGGGCTGTCAGATGTCCGCCCGCATTGTGCTGCCGGTGCCGTCGTGGTAATTGGTGTCCTCTGGCCGAAGGAAGTGCACTCAACTCGGATTAATCTGCCGCGGTGCGGGGGCCATCCCTGCGAGCGCGAGTGTTTCCTCCGATAACCACGAGCGGGGCGCGGGGAGCGGCAGGAGCCGCCAAAGCCGGGACCGCGCTGACAGGTGCCCGCCGAAAACTGGGAACAGGAAAGGTGTAGGGCGACAAAAGCTGGCAAAGAATTGGCGACTTCGCAGCTCGCCTTATCGGCTGGGCGAGCGGGGCAGGTTCAGGGTTTATCGCGGCTCGGGGCGAGCGCAGGATGAGCCGGAGGAAGGGATGCGGATAACGCGGGCTGCGGGCACGGCTGCATGGATGCAGGAGCGCCCCTGGCAGGGCTGGAGAAACAGCTTTAGTACCACGATTTGTCCAGGACAAAGTTTAAAAAAAAACAAACAAAAAAAATTTTAAAAAAAAAGTATATATGTTCTATATGTATATGTATATATAGGAAGTGTATATATGTAGGTACATCTACACACATACATATGAAAATGAAAACTCGTAATGGAAAGAAAAATTATCTTCTTGGTTTTTGGCTATTCATTTTTTTAATAACCCGATCAGGCTTTATAGCTCATTTCACAGCCCTGAACTTGTTCATAAGTGAGGGTAGAATGACTGAATGGAAGGCTGATCCGAAGTATCCCATTTTGTTTGTCCACTGCTTGAGGAAGAAGCTCAACTTGAAAATTTGTTTTTCGTCACCTAACATAAGCAAGAATGTTTCAAAATATATCCCTTTAATTTTTCAAATTTACAGACTGACAGGTGTCTGTCCATGGTAACCTAAAGGCAGATAAATATTCATGGGTGTGCATTGATTTAAGAAAATGTACAACATTCTCACCTTTTTTTTGGTATACACGTGTCAAAAATATTATGGTATTTTTTTCCTTGTAAGTCTTAGATTACATCATCCGCTGATTGTACTGATTGAAGTAATTCTTTCGGGTTTATTCAATTAGTATTTAATGCAACACACTGGATTCAATATTCATTAGGAATTTCCAAATCATCATTTTAATATGAAAAATAAAAAAATGTCCATGAATTAGTGAATAAATGAGAAGGTGTATGACAAGGTCTGTTTTAAATATATGAGTAGATGCTTTGAAAATTCGTACAATACCATGGCATTTCCCAGGGTAGCATCCTACACAGCATCCAAACACAGAGTAATCATTGAATGTTTTAAACCCTGTAATTTTGGGCTGGAGGAGTCAGATCTCACTGCTTTGAAATCAATAATCAAATTCTTGTTCTACTTTGCTCTAAGGAAAGGTGAGCATTAGGAGGGGCATCCCCCATATGCCAACCCAAGAGCTCTGCTGTGTCAGAAAGAATAAAAGGGGGCTGCTGTGTTGGGAGTGGCTGTACATCCAAATGATGGTGACTTGTAGGAGAACTAGGAGAAAAAAAAGGCTCTGGTAACTTTTCCACTGCTTTTTAAAGTCTGCTCAAGAAGGAAGCCTTAAAAAGAAAGAAACACTAAACAAAAATCCACCTGTTCCCAGGGGAGAGAAGTGATTCCCAGTAGCCCAAAAAGAGGCTAGAAAAAGTTTTATATTTATATATACATACATATATATTTCTGTGTAAGAAGACGAATGAATGAATATTTTTTTCTCAATATGAGAAGGAAAACAGAAAAATATTCATTGGCAGCTTTGAGGTTACTCAGCTCAGAAATATGCCTCAAAGTTCAAGCCAAAGTTGACCAGCCCTCCAAAGCTGATATTTGTACCCAGTTGCTAATGGGAGTAAGGTGGAAAAGCACAATAATGCATGGAGCCAATTGAATGGAAATGCCTGTTTTGCTATATTAGATTATACAGAGTTGTCAGACATTTCCAGCACTGGGAAGAGAGGCAGGGATTGTGGTGAAGGTTTGCCAGGTCTAGTTTTATGTACATGTGTGCCTCATCTGCAGAGTGCAACGTGAAGCAGAGCCCTTCACTCAGCAGCAGCAAATAAATACAAGGAGGCAAAGGGCTGAGTACAACACCTTGGGGAGCAGAGCAGGGCAGGAGACGAGGATGGACAGAAGCTGCTGAGAGATGCAAATGGGCTCATGGCTAAAGAGAGATGAGGCAAACCAGGGCAAAACGGTTCCACTTAACCTACCTAACCTGCTTAACTAAATAAACCCTTCCTGTGACATGCAGCGGGGCTCCCCTCAAAGGCCACAGTCATTAGATGAAAGAGTTAAAGACAGAACACTCTGAAAGAATTAAATTTGATGTTTAAATATGTTTTTGGCATGTAAATACACCCGTCAAAGGAAAAGGAACAAAATATCCAATGCAGTGAATATAATGTGTTTTATTTTTCGTTTGGGGAGGGTTAAGTTAGGGCTGTGGTTTTTTTTTTTTGGTTGGGTTTTTTTTTTTTTGGTAGGTAAATAATTTTCTTTCTAAATGAAATTCTGTTTGACTGCATGAAATATGAACAGTAATTAAATGCACAGTCTGTGGGCCTTCCATACTTTAAAGCTCCTTCTTTAAAAAAAAAAACCCAACACAACTGCTCACCTCAGACAGGCCAATTACCCAAGAATGATGGAGTCAAGAGGAAAGTAGCTAAATTTCTTTACTTGAATGATCACAACCACAAGCCAGTGATTAGTCCCTGCAGCACCAGCGGGGATGTGGTGGGGACACTCACATTGGAAGACTTCAAATAGTCATTTCCTTGGTTAAAATAAAATCTGACTGCACTAAATAGACAGTTTTTAATCTCAATTGGACATCTGAAGATTTCTCAAGCTGTTGTTGGCTGCGGCAGAAACAAATTTTTCTGCTTTGTTGATTAAACCAGTGGTCTCCACCATTGCTTATCGGCCTGCGACGAGCTGTTCTTTTTAATTAAAAGTGAGCCACCACGAGAGAGCAATTAACAGCTAGTAATTACTGTGCTCTTCAGAACTGCAACATTTTGCCTTTCATTCCAATTATATAATGGACAAGTGGCTTTTTGATCTTCAAATTAGTGAGCTCTTGTACTATTTGTTTTGAGGCAGATTTGGAAGGTTAATGATGGCCTGTGGTGGCACTCTTTCCACTGACTGATGTAAGACAAGAAAAAAAGGGGAAGGAAACAGGAATAGTCTATCAAGAAATGCAAATGCTGCCTTCATGATAATGAACAGGAGAAACACAGGCAACTTAATATGCAGGTTATTTAATAGAAACTAAATAAGCCTTCGTTTTGGTGCTAGCTCGTGCTATGGAATTCTTTTTTCTTTCTTTTATTATTAAAAAAAAAGTTTAATTAAGCATTTCAATATAGATTCTTTAGAGAGTGACACATAACATTTAACTGTTTGATACTTAATTGTGTTTGCCTTTGATTGTGGCACCTATAGTTAAATGTTGTACAACATTACTGAGGCATTGAACTGTCCCCTAGGACACGCGAGGCATTGACTTTGTCTAAAATCTTTTAAGTAATAAGTCTTAATATATTTAATGGCCACTGTGCCCTTTGAGTACAAGGAGCCCTTACATCACAAACAGTTGTCTAATTTTAATTAATATTGATTTGCATCTCTTAAATAAAAACTATAATTGTTGCTCTCGCTTATGGCTCTATAATAATCCTGGAGGATGGACATTGGGAATATTCTGTGTGTATAGGAGTGTGTGTAATAAAGAAAAGATCAATAATGCTGTTATTAGGGCAGATCTCTGCTCTTTTGATTAGAACTGCTGCAATCAGCTGAGTGCTGCTATGCTGAATTACACCATTTGTGGTTTTGGCATCTGATTTTTTAAAATTGTTTTTATTACTGGTGTTACTTTTTCATGTACAAATACAAATAGGGTTTGTGCTGGTCTCGGCTACCCTGATTTTTTGCAAGAAGTCAATAGCTGTAGTATTCTGCTGCCTCCTGAATGGATTAAGAATTTGGCACTTTAGTTTTGCTGTGCATGGCTGGATTATGCATATATACACATCTTAACAAAACCACAGACCCCACGAAATAGACAAATTACAGATGTTGTGGAAAAAAGAAAGTATCTTCAATGTGATGAAAAAAGCATAAATCTCTTCCTATGGATTGCTGAAACAAGATCTGTGTTTAAATTTCTTCACATCCATTGATTTGGTTTTTCCTCGATTAAACACAATCATTAATTACAGAAGCAACAGTAGGTGTGACAGAACAGAGACAAACCTTTTCTTTTGGGCTGTTAAAGCTTTAGTCTTGCAGTTGTTCCTGTAGGAGAGAAAGGGACTGTTGGTTTTCTTGGAGGCAGAATCAGGTTTGAGTTACTCAGCAGGTGCTGAAAAACAATGTAAAAATCACATTTTAAAAAATGTTTAAAAATGCTTTGCATCATGTTTTCAAGTGTCCACCTAAATCCTGATCTGGAGTATGATAATATAATTAGGATTTTAAAAAGGCTCTGCAACCAGTGTGCCAAGCTGGTTACACACCTTATGGTCTGCTGGATAACTGCAAGCTGAGCTCTTGAGAATGTACATTGAGAGTCTCTTCCCATGCCTTGGCAAACAAAGCTTCCACTGAAAAAAATTTGGCCTGTGAAGAGTTCAGGACTGAATCTGCACACAGGGCATAGGAGGTGAAAGTTGGAGAGTGGGAAAATAAAGAGACCAAATTAAAATATTTCAAGCAGGAATAAGGACAAAATACATTGCAGACAATTTTGAAAAAATTCAGGTGCTCTAAAGTTTAAATCTCTTTAGGGGAAACAGTTTTGCTGAATGGGACAAATGTTGACTTTTCAATTACGGATTTGTTAAGGATCATGGACTGTTTTGGTTCACTGTGTAGAGCAGTACTCCCAAGTGATTCCAGGTCTGAAGATGAATGTGTGCTCTTTGTCCAAGCTGTGTGCAACCCCTCACTGCAATACTTGCCATGGGCTGAGATGTCACCAGTGTGATGTTTGTATTGCAGGGATGTGCAGGAAGTATCAGGGCTGCATTCTCCATCCTCTCTCATTCATGCAGTCATTTGAATGGGTCACAGCAGCTCTACATTGCTTTATTAATTCACAGCATTCTGGGGTTTCTCAGAGATGTGGGGGGAAGGCTGAGATGACACAGGATCTCTGAGCTTCTGGAATGAACTGAGGTCATGCTGGGGAAAATGGATAGAAAGGAGTAAAGACTCAATTTGAACATTTAGGAAGGTAATGCCAGGAGAAGTTCAGAGGGCAGGACACACTTGAGCTGAACTTACTGGAGACATACAGCAAAAGCCTTTTAAATTTTGTTTTTACATCAGCAAACCAATGGATTCCTTGGTGAGGTGTGTGCACACCCAGGAACACCCCTACCAAGGAGCTGCTCCCATGAGGAGGGTTCCCTCTCTCATTTCCTATGTATATCCATAAATTCTGGAAGTTAGTGATTTCTCATGATTATTGCTGGTAGTGATTTCTGCACCCAAGACCAAGTACCAGTTTCATGGTCACTTTGTCTATTATCTGTCCCTGAAGTATGGCCCTGGTCTGGTACAGTTCTGTATTTAATAATATCCTGAGGGGGTTTAGGAAGATGTTAAAAGGAATCGGTAAAATCATTGAGATCAGTGCCGTGACCTGAGCTTGGGCATTTATAACATTTAATTCAATATAAATATGAACTTGCCTGTGGTCATTTGCACATAGCCCACAGGGCAAAGGCCCAAATGTTAAATGCTGACAGGTCAGGATGACACCCAATGTGCACAGATATATTTACATGCTCAGGGTGCAATGAAATGTGAACCAAACCTGAAACTCTGGTTTAGGTGTTAAGGAAGAAAAGGAATAACAGTTCTGTCAGTGGTAGTGCTGCTTTTCAGTGTGGTGAGAGGCTCTGAGAGTTTCTGAATTATGGTTATTAATGTCAAAACCACTCATTTTGTGAAACTAGGCGATGCCCCTGGATCCTCAGGGACTTCACCCCATCAGCTTATCCTGATGGATATCAGCAGGAGAGGAGGATCCAAGCATTTGCTTCCACTCTTGCAAACTCTTCACCATACATCTACATCTTGGAACCCAAAAGGGAGCCCTGGCAGCAATGCCTGAGGTTCAGCTCCTTAAACAATCCAATCCCTTGATCTGCACACATGTGGTGACTCCGAGTAATGGGAGTTGCACATGCTGGGTAAAAGGAGACGAAACCTTTCCTACATTTTTACTGGTGAAATACTGGAAATGGGATGATGGCAGCCAACTAGATTGTGAGGACTCTTGTCAGAAATATGAATAGGAATTTGTTTCCATGTAGCTCACACAGCAACAGACATGAACCTTGAGCCAGAGGAATAGTGGGTAATATCTAGAGAAGGAAAAGTGTTCTCTGAGATGCTTAAATGAGAATTCCAGAGCAGATGAAAATTGGCCTCTGAGGGAATAACATTTTCTTTTTCTTCATAACTGCGGATAAAAATTCCAAATAGATCATCAGCATGTATATTGAGGGGAGATCACATTCCTGTGATATTGCTGGAAAATTCAGTAGCAATGTATTTTTCATTTTTGATTTTTTTTTTATCTCTGAAATTTTTTTCTTGGATTTTTGCCATATAATGCAATAAAATGCACCCATGAGATACAGGAGATTTAAAGTCTGTTGGTGTTCATTACGTTACACAGAGTCATACAGAATTTAAGGTCCTATATGTTAGTCTGCTTCTGAATCAACACAGGCAAGTACATCCAAGGTAGGAGAAGCAAAACCCTGGATGCCTCTGCTGTAGCTGGAAATATGAGAATAAGTCTTCTGGATGTGTATTTATTTTAGAGTCTCAGAAAAACTCAATAGAAGCAGGGCTTCTTTATGTGACGCTTGGACTGAAAGAATATATATATATTGACCAAAAAAAAAAAAAAAAAGTGATCAATTTAACTTTCATCCTTTCTGCCTTGTCCTGTGTTGCTGTCACTTCTCCTAGGCAGAGCAGAGCAAGGCTCCATGAGGGAATTGAAATGTAAATCACTATATTGCTAAAGAAGAAGAGAATAAAATTTTAAGTTATAAATTGTTATCTGTAGATTTTAGTGAGAGGACCTCTACTTGAGTTCAGCTGGCCTGTTCTCTAGGATTTTGTCTGGTTCTGTTTGCCATTGCCAAGCATCTCTTATGGCCATGTCCTGCTTGGATATAGCAATACTTGGGTTAAACTCAGTGTTTCTCACTGCGGAGGTATTTGAAAATTGTCAGATATATCTGAAAAATATCAACATAACATTAGAGGCAACATTACTTTTAGAATATTATTTTTTCTCAGTAGAGAAAATGGAAGTTTCTTCAGACAGTTTTGAAATGTTCAGTCTTTCAAAAAAATCAAAAAGATATCTTTAAAAGGATGTAATATCCATCACTAATTTTGTGATACACTTTTGATTTTAATAGTGATTTAAAATTGAGTTGAATGAAAAAAATATTTGCAAAGATCCTCCAAAATATTTGGAGCCCTGGCTTTGACATAATTCTTTTTTTTGTATTCTTTCTTCATAAATACAATCCCATATTACCAAATTTTCATTATTTTTTAAAATTGAATTTTTGCTTAAATTTCCTTCAGGTTTGAATATTCTTCCCACAATCAGATTCTTCTCTCCCATTCTCTATTATGAGTGTCATACAAAGAGATACTGAGATCTTCATGGCTCATACTAGAAAACCTGTGATGGGTTATTTTTTTAGCTGGAGCTAATAGTTATTAAATCCCTCCTGCTTTGTGAATGTCTCTCCTCCAGTGAGCACCATGTGCTAATCTCCTGTTCTTCCAGTCTATGCACCCATGCCTAATGTGGGGAAACAGGCTTAAACCTGTTAAACTCATGTTAAATGCTCAGAGTTGGCTTTTCCAGCTGTCCACATCCAAAGGTGGGAGGGCATCCCAAGGCATTCCCAGCACAGCCAGTGATGCAGAGTGTGACCAGGCACGAAGCATTTTGCATTCAGCTGCTCACTCTAAGGTTGGAGCTCTGGCTTTTGAAGTTACCTGCTGATACCACCACTCCTGCCAGGTTGCTTTAAACAGTCATAAAATCATCCAATGGTTTGGGTTGGAAGGGACCCTAAAGCTCCTCTCATTTCAACTCCTCTGCCATGGCCAGGGACACTTTCCACTATCCCAGGTTGCTCCAGCCTTGGACACTTCCAGATATGGGGCAGCCTCAGCTTCTCTGGGCACCCTGCGCAAGGCTCTCCCCAGCCTCACAGGGAACAATTCCTTCCCAAAATCCCATCTAATCCAGCCTTCTGTCAGTGTGAAGCCATTCCCTGTGTCCTGTCCCTCCATCCCTTGTCCCCATTCCCTCTCCAGCTCTTCTGGAGCCCCTTTAGGCACAGGAAGGGGCTCTGAGATCTCTCTGGAGCCTTCACCTCCAGGTGAACACCCCCAACTCTCAGCTTTTTTCCATAGCAGAGGTGCTCCAAACCCCATGTGATCATCTTCAAGGCTTCCTCTGGACTCACTCCAACAGATCTTTGTCCTTCATATGTTAGGGAACCCAGAGCTGGATGCAACCCTCCAGACGGGATCTCCCGGGAGCAGAGTACAGGGGAGAATCACCTCCCTTGACCTGCTGGCCACGCTGCTTCTGATGCAGGCTGGGAAGGTGAAGGGGAGCATGAATCCAGGCTGCTTGAAAAGTTCCTCTTACCTACCTGTGAGATAAATGCTGTGATAAATAAATTCCCAGCTTTGGGAGCCTTCTTTCTGTGGAGTCAGACACTGTTTCCTCACTCAAAACTTGTTTTGGAGCTGCCTGGTGAACAGAAGTGGTGCCAACCCCTTTGAGGAGTACAGAAACCATGTCAGCTGCAGAATGTGTTTGTGCTGTGCCACCATAGCCTTGTTTCTTCTTAAGGGCAGCAGAAGCCAAAGGATTCCCTCTGTTTATAAACTCATGAATTTGGTAGCAGTGGGAGACACTTGTCCAGGGACCTGATGGATGCCATTTCAGGAGAATGGAAACTATGCAGTGGACTGTAAATTAATTAAAATTTTGTGTAATGGGCACTGTTTTTTGCAAGTCTAAGTTTCATCTAGTGCTATGACTTTAAAAACATGGTTAATTTTTGTGCTGTACTACTTTTCCTTGCTCACTGCATAATGGAAGATAATGTCCTGGTTGCCCAGCCCCTTTTCCAGTAAATGAAGGACGTTTTGTTTGCATGCTGGTCACTTTAATTTACTTTGTTCTAGGAATATAATGCACATTCCTGGGAAAATACTATTTTTCCAATAGAGGGAGTGTTAGTGCCAGGCAATGCCCTTCTTTCTCACTCTCTTTGCATCTTGTAAACCTACCTATAAGCAAATAAAGAGTGTCTTGTGGCTTGGTGCTGTTTGGGCTGAGTTTGCTCCCCACTCTGCCCCAGCCAACTGACTTCTCTGAGCCGTGACACTCACACAAAAAAGATCAATCTATTCATAACAGCAGAGTGAAGGGAAAGTAGGTCCTCCCAGAAACCTGCCTCTGGATGCTAGGGCTGAGTCCTCGTCTCTGTCACCCTTTGCATTCGTTTGCCTAATCTCTTGCAGACAAAAAAGTCATGTTGGCATCCAGAAGTTCTTTATAGAAAAAAAAAAGGCAAAAAAATAAAGAAAGGAATTCAAACCTCTAATCCCTGTCACCTTCCCCTCAGAAGGCTGGGGGTGGTGTGGGGTGGGGAGGAGTCGAGCAGCCCTGGCTCTCAGAACAAAACTGATCTAAGCCCTTTGCACAGCAGACAAAGCCTGGGAAGGGGATGCCCGTCTGGGAGCAGCAGCTGGGCTGTGAACCCCGAGAGCCCTCTGCTCCAAGCCCTTCTGTTGGATCCCTGCACTGCTCAGCACTCCCTGGGGAGGTGGGATGCACTGGCACATCCCCTCCCCAGCCCCCAGCTTCCCTTAGATAAATCTGCCCCCCTGCCCTGGGCATTTGAAAAGGAAGGGGATGCTGAAAGGCACGAGGTGGGGTAACAAGTGGGCATCCAGCAGGTATTTGGGATGTGATGAAGAATACACTGAATCCATACAGCTCCTGCTTGTGGGGATGTCTCGTGCCAAGAACATTCCTTTGCTTTCCCTCCACTGCTCTAGCTGTGCAGGCTTGGGTGCTCGTTTGAGTCTGTGGGGCTCAAACAAAAATCCTGCTCCAGACTCAAATGACCCTGGAATCTGCACTCCTGCTGCAAGCGAGATCAGGATCTGATCCGACCTGAGCTTAATCTCTAGCAGCTGCCCTGATTGGGAGTTTACCTTCTGAGCAAGACAGGCAGCCCCTGATTAAAACCCAAGCCAAGGGGGCAGTGACCCCCTATTTACTGCCTGCCCTTCGGCAGGAGAGGGGGTTTAGAATTCAATCCCCCAACCTCTGAAAAGGCTGTGGGAGTGCAGGAGACTCTGGAGAAGTCCCTGGAGAAACACCAGAGCAGTGTGGGGAGGCAGAGGAGGGTGAGCAGAGCAGTTGAGAGGTGGGCTGCATCTGCCCAGACAAAACAAAGGCTGTAAATCCAGCGTGAATCATGGAAACGGAATTAACTAAAAATTATCCTTTCAAGGTGAAACATTAGTGGTTGCAACTGTTTGTTTTTGTCACACAGGTGTGTTCCACGGTGATTTTCAGGAATCTTTTCCTGGTAATTTAGCTTCAGGATATTTGTCATGTGCCGTGATGTCTTTAATGGGGAGACATAATAGTGTGTGCTGAGGGACCTGTGGGTTCAACACCGAAGCAGACAGCACGTGTTTAAAATGTAAAAGGCAGATTTAGAATGTTTCCAGTGGCACAGAGTGATAAAAGCCAATGACTAAAAAATATGGAAAATTAATTTAGATCGAAAAGAAGCATCCTTCTGTCTGTCTCACATCTGCTGTTCTGGGATTTCTGCATAAATCTATATGTTTTGGTTCTATTTAGTGTTGTGGGTACTTTGATTAATTTAGCTACATGTTACTGTCATGTTGGGCACATTCATCTTCTGTCTTGAAACATGTACTCCTCAGCCTCTCTATCATTCCACCCCTTCAGGCCTTATTTTCATCACATTTAAGAGAACTCTCCCCTGCCTGTCTTTATCTTGTTAGGCTTTCAGCAGCTTAAGTTGAATCTTCATTCTTTCACTCTTGCTGTCAAACCTCCTTTACCAAGTTATCTTATTTTCTTATTCATAACATCTAACCCATTATATTTAATACTCAGACACAATTGCATCTGAACATTATGTAGGACTTGCCAGCACAAATACTTGTAAATGAAATCAGACCACCCCTGGAAGAAGCAGTGGTGACTTTGCCTTGCCAGTGTGCTTTAAATTGAAAAATGCCCAGGACTAAATCCAGTGCTGGAGAAAGGGAAGTCAGTAGAGCTTCATCTGCTGAGCTGAGATGGATTTGACCCTCCAGTAGTGAAAGTTGGAAGGTTAATAACGATCACATAATCTGATATGAAGCAGAAATTAGTGTCAGAACTGTCCCAGTGGGGGTGTGTACATCTAAAGATGACAAAGCCCTTTACAAGGATGGGTAAATAATAGTGTTCATACTGCAGCTGGAAAAATGAGGCAGGAAAGTGGAGGGACTTCTCAAATCTCAATAAGCTGTTAGTGTTGAGGCCAGATTTTTGCAGGAGAGGATCCAAATCTCCTTTCATTGTGGGAATTGCTGGGTCCTCAGTGCCAGGGGTGGAGGCTTATCCCCATGGGACAGGACAAGTTTGGGTTTTCTCCCTCTGCTTTTTGAACGGGTGAAATGGTGCCACAGAGGGGCCTCTTCAGCAGCAGATGTTTTGAAAAAAAGATAGGAAAAAAAAGAAAGAGACTACTGGGATAAGCTTTTTGGCAAAGTTCTGTGGCTCTTGCCCCTTTGCAGAGGTTGCAGCAGTGGGGAGCAGCAGCTGCAGAGGCACTGCTGGCTGTCCCAGGGGCTCCTGCTCAGTTTTGGAGGTGGATCCCAACATTTCTGCCTTTTGCACGTGCTGGGTGGGTGTGTGGAAGACGATATATGAATTAGTTCCTTCTGGTAGCGCTGGACAAAACTCAGTGACCCAGGAAATGTTTTACTCCCCTTTATTCCTATAACTGCCTTCCTTTGCTGGCAAGCTGACCTTTTTAAATGCTTCATCCTTTCCCTCCCAAATGTGGAATTTCCTCCCCCAAAAAAATCGTTCTGGCTCAAGCCCCAAGCTGGTCAGACTCAGCACAGGCTAGAAATGGGTTTTGATACAGGACAGCATCATGCTTTTGGCAGAGTGTCCTGGCCTGGGACAGCAGCAGTGGAGAATTGCTCAGTGCTGGGCTGGGGGATCCCTGTTCCTCCCTGGGGCTGGCCTCACATTTCTCCGTCGCCTCGAAAAGGGGTCCAAGTGTTTTCTCTGTGCATTGCTCTATTTTTAGGAGGAGGAAAAGCTATTTTAAGCTACGCTAGAATGTTTTTATGGCTCTTTCTGAGCCTTCTGTAGCTAGTTGGTCTCATGGTAATTAAGGCATTTGGCCTTACAAGTGGAAGGATTATGAAAACAGTTTCGGTGATTTCTAGAAGTGCTCCAACATATTCCCAAAATAGGATTTTTTTGCATGTGTGTTTGCGTTTGCTTTAGTGCTTTGGCTTTTTTTTACCAATGAATGATGCTAAGTGAAAACACAGTGTCTGCCACTTTCACTGGGGTGCTCTGACCCAGCCCTTGAGCATGGAGAGCACTGTAGAGCATTTCCTAGACATTAGTATGCACCTCTTACATGAAAGTGCATTATTTTTATTAACTGGAGCAATTAAAATACCTTTGCTTAGCTTCTACTTGTCCTTACTGCTGGCAAAAGCCACTGGAAGATTTATATGGGAATTTTTCCTGCATAGAAGTAGGGAAAGAGCCCAGATTTGGGGCTTAGGGGCAATTCACTGCCTGTGGGATCATGGCACTGAAATCACACGGCAGTTTGCCGCCAGCTCCAAACTTTTTAAAGGGATGATTAATGTTTTACCTCTGCTCTTCCCGCTAGAACCAAGTCAGCTGGACCAAAATAGTTCCATTAAAAATGAATATTTTCTGTGGTGCGTAGGTGATGTCGAAATGTTATACACCCACTGGGTTTGGGGTGGTATCAACCACAGTGTTAGGGGATCCTCTGCATTTCCATGGATGTGTGAAGGAGATGGATGAGGCAGTGAAAAACAAAAAGTATCTCTTGAAGGGCTGGCAAAGGAAATAATTCCTTGTGTTTCCAAAGAGATGTGTGGGGCTGCTTGGCTGTAGGCAGCCCAAGCTGAGCAGCTGGTGCAAGCCAGCATTGATGCTGTTAAATTTAATATCACACTGGAAAGAATGGGGTTGATGATGGCCCTTATGGCCAACAATTTGCTCTCTGGAACATATTTCTAAATTCTCTGTGGTAGAAACAAATAGAGGTTTAATAATGTCAGATGAACATGTTGAACATGTAAATAGAATAATGTCTTAAAAAAATCTCATTACAAGTCCTAGTGCAGTCAATATAATCAGTCTAATACCTAGCAAGCGGATAGAAAAATACCCTTTTGCAGAAACTACATTTATTCAAATATTTCTAGAACTATTGACTTGAGGCACAAATACAGGTTAATGCCTTTGGGCCTGGGTACCTTAAACATTAAAATTTATTATTATTATTTATTTTTATTAGCTTCGTGTGGCAGAAGATTTATAATACTCTAGTTTTTATTAAGTACTTGTGGTTTTAAAACTGATCGTAATTGTTGCTGGGCAAATCTCAAAAGGAGAAGAGGATTGGTTGGTTTAGTTTTGATTAAACTCTCAGAAGTTTGGGCATTTGTCCAAACTATCTCAACTCCTGCATTTCTAATATGGGTCTGCATATCTTCAGAGGATAGACTTTTATTTTTCTCTTTATCTTTCCCTTTCCTTTTTCATTTCTCTTGTGAAGGTTCTTGTCCTGGTTGAGTTTGGGTCAGACACATGGTAGAGTATTTTGGTATATCTGCTTCTGAATGTGGCCTGGGAAAGGCAGTCAGGAAAAGGGTTCAAATAGTTTGCAGCAAATAATTAAAAAGAAGTTATCTGTATTCCTCAGCTGTTAACCCTTAAAAACCAGGTTCATGCTATAAAAAAATCATATCATAGAGTATTTAGAATCAAAAGGGACCCACAAGGATCATCAAATCCAAGTCCATATTTGTCTGTACTTTGAGCTGCAGACACATCAAGTCCTTTCAGAGGTAAATAATTATATAAATATTTTAATTGGAAATATGAATAGAAAAATATGAAGAGGTCATTTTGACAAATATATAGTAAAAGCTTTTCCTGTGATGCTGTCACATTAAATGATAGATAAAGAGGTCAGGAAATGTCCTACTACAGCTCCCTTTTCATTTAGTTCTGTAAACTGAATCCTGTAACTTCACAGCATGCCTTTTTTTTTTCTTTTCTTTTGGTAGGTGTTTAGTGTACACATGGAGACACAAGAAATTTATTTGTCTCATGGTTTTCGAAGTAATTCAAAGGGAAATGTCAATGTAATTAGACTTGTGTGGGTGTATTTTGTTTTACTCAGAAGAAAAAGGCAGTATGAAGTTTCAGACTTTTTACGGCAGTTTGTGAAAGAATCTCAGCTGAAGTAATTTGCATCTTTAGGCAGGATTTAGGCACCTGTTGCAGCAGGTTGTTACCAGGGACTTGGTGACACTGTCAGAGCCTGCAGTGACCCAAAGGAGGATCTGGGGCTGTACAAACACAAACCCAAACCCAGCACAGTGTCTGTGTGCACTACTCCAGAGTCTGCTGCAGTGCCCATGGCCACATCCTCCCAGTGTGATGGAGGCTGGCTTTGAACAGCTGCTTGTATTTCCCTTTTTCAAACTGGCTGCAGGAGCCTTGTTGAACTGATGGGCTTCTCTTGCAGTGTTGGTTTGTGTACAGACAAGGTGTAGTGCATGGGTGGAGCAGTTTTTATATGGATTGTGTCCATCATGATCTGGAGAAGCTGCTTTTCTCCTTGATGGAAAACTAGAGTGCTTCCTCCCCTCCTGGAGAGATAAATGCATGCTCAGTACCTGGTCCTACCATGGACCACAACCTGGTTTTGATCTTGGGTTCCAGAGCTGTGCTCAGCCCTCCTCTTTGTGTAAGTTTTTTGTGGAGCACTGAACAGACCTTTATTCCTTTCTTCAGCAAGAACAACTTTCTCCATTTCCTCTGAAGCACAGGCTTTTGCTGTTATAATTGTGCAATTCCACCTGGGTTAAAACAGAAAAGTGTTTCTAATTGGATCCAGGCTAATATCAGGCCAGCTCGCCGTGGTTTTCCAGCGTGACTGAGATATTCCACCCTCTGCCAAGCAAAAGGACACACTTTTTGCAGTAAAATCCCCATGATTTTCACTTGGAAAAAACACTCTTTTTTTTCCTTAAGAAAACCAGAATGAAAAATGTAATAAAAATATTTTATACAGGGCTTTATTTTGATAGTTTTGGGAATGATGCTTTACTAGACCAGTTTCTGGTCACTGGTAGGTGTTGGTGGTGCTGAGAGCTCTGCACAAACCCACCAGGCATGTTTGAGCCATGACCACCAGCGTTTGCATTCGGTCACCTTCTTCCAGTGCTGAGTTTTAAGTGCTGCAGCATTATGTAGTTTTATTATTTTAATAGATGAGAGAGGCCCGTGATCAATAGCAGGGATGCTTTTATCTTAATCATCCATGCCTCATTCATAAATATGGAGATTTTCAGCCTCCTGTAAGGCTGCTTGTGATTTTCTGTGGTATGGCAAAATGAACCGAGGTAATTTCACCATTCCTAAAAATGCCATAAAAGGAGTAACCAGGTTATATTAATTTTTACCAACTGTATTATTGTGCATCTCTGTTTAAAAGGTGTTGGGATGGCTGGACTATATAAGATCCCTTTTTCTCTCTGGCATTATTCTGCCCCTAGCTCTCATGTGTCAGTTCAGGATGACACATGAAAAGTGTAACCTATGTTCAGCACTGAGCTAATACATAGCCAACCTGTAAAATACAGCTGTGAATATTTCCTTCACCAAACTAAAATCAGTGACCTTAAAACACCCTAATTTTACTGAAGACTCATATCTAACGTCTGTCTGTTTTTCAGATCTGAAATTAATGTAGCTTTTGTAAATGGTCAACTTTATTATTTATGTAGGGGGCATGCCAGGGTTGGAAATCTGTTAAAAACAACCAGCAATATTTGTTAACCACTGACTGAATGGCAAAAGTAACATTTGGGATTTTTTGCTCTACTCATCAATTTCTATTACATGGGTGTAAAACATTTTAAGATAATTTTTTTAGTAAGAACAAAGGATTTTATTGTGACAGCCTGCCAGCTCTTATAAGCATTTTATTGCAGAGATAACTACCAG